>CBMN011744213.1:0-12740 GCA_000582825.1 Hordeum pubiflorum | reverse complement strand
CCGGGACTAAAACTCCACACGAAAGGTCCTTTTTCTACTAGTGATAGTAACTCGAGTTTGTAATTGGCTTAGCAAATGGTGTTTAAGCTCTTGACTAATGATGGTGTTAATTTGGAAAATTCTCATGTGCAATAAGTATCTTGTCTTCCAAGCTTTGTCCCATACATATTGGAAACATGAGGGCACTCAACGCAAGAAAATCAGGTGGTGGGGAGGGGGGTGTGGCGCTCCTATTTAGATATATTAGATGTATGATGGGGGGAATGCAATTCGGCTCCCAGGAGCACATGCTCCTGCCTATCGAAAATGAATTTTAAAATGTGAAAAAAATCCCAACAAATTTTTTATGTGTTCTTTGTCACATTCAAATGCTACCTGGAAATTTTTAGGCTAAAAGATTAAGCATTTTGGCCTGTGCAAAAAAAAAATTGAACATCAATTGTTACCCCAAAATGTCACATCCAAATTTGTTTTTTTCACCGACGAAACACCACTGCTCCGATTCGCATGAAAATTGTCAAGAATGCTTGCGACAGTAACACCTAGAAAAAAAATCATATTTTTTGAAAACATTTACTATTATTTTTTGTGTTACTGTTCATCCGGGTGCATTTGCAAATGCACCCGGGAGCCAAAACATCTCTCCCGTATGATGGAGCCAAACAAGCACTTATTTTGCTTAGGATCTTCTGCAGTTAGGGATGGTTCAGAGATTCGTTTCTTGGGTAACAGAACTCTCTCGGAATGATATCCATCCATGTATCACATTCCTTCCGACAAAAGTGATACAATTCCGTAAGTCATGAGCAAACCACCTCCTAATGTATCGTTGAGGTGGGATTTTGTCGGGCTCGCCATGTGTAATGGCACACACTTTTGGGGTGGTTGGCGTCGAGCCAATCGACACAACGCTAGGATGAATTTTGCTGGAACCTAACTTAGAGTGGTGGTTTCTTGGCCGCCTCGATGTACCGGGCACTCTCCCACTCCGAGGTACCAATAAACAGTAAAAAAATAATTTGGAAATCAAAACGAGCATTCAAAATAAAAATCTTCTTGTGGCACCTTCAGTGAGGCGTGATCCTCATAAGGGACAACCACGCTCCATGCAATTGGCTTGAAAGCAAATAGTGTTGTGTTTCTCAGAATAATTGGCGACTAAAACATTTTTTCTTCAATGCAATTTTGCACGTCCTTCAAGTTGCATCTAACTTGTATCCTCCAAGCAGTCTAGCCAACATGTTTGGTCACTGACTCGATGGTATTCCTGCAAGGTTAGCGTGCTCATAAGGGAGGCTTCAGCCTTGATTTGGTTATAAATGACATGTTTTGTAATGGTAAAAACACCTTTACAAGTTATCTAAAAGTGTACAAACGGGCTTCATGGTCTATTCTCCAACGATAGGAACGCCGACAACTATTTACAGCGATGTGTATACGTTTAGAGCAGATGTCTAACGATATTATTTATAATGCATGGGTGGTGGCCTAGTCTACGGATATGCCCTCCCCTACCCCATCTTAGGCATCATTTGATCTTATATGATTTTGCTACTTGCCGGCGTGAACTCTGATGTGTGCAACTTTGGTTTTGGCCGTGTGTAAGTCCCGAGAGAAAAATGTTAACTCAGTTGTCACACATCTGGTTTCATGGTCTGATCTGAACATTGGTCTATCATCATTTATTGCTTCCCGGCTTCCTTTGCTTGTCCAAATTAACCAAGCCAATACAATAATAGAGTGCAATCTCGATCGTACTCTCGTTAGTATCACCAGAAACTTTTTTTTAATAGTTTGGATAACTTAACACGTGTGCCAGGTTGTAGTATCATGGGAAACATGATGCACCTAGAGAAGCTCTTCTTCTCCACGTAAGATGGAGACTACTGTTGACATTTGGCAAAAGCTGGCATACCACTAAGCGTTGTTATGATCCTATCATGTTCATGGTATAGTACTATGTTGAATTGCTGATCCTGTGAACCGACCGGGCATGTTGCCGCAAGGAACGGATAGAATAGTTTGATGAGGTGAGTGGGAGATCCTGAGGACAGAGATACCCCTGAAGAGCAGAGCTGAACGCAACAGAACATAACGGGGACTTGACCAGAAGGAAAGGAATCATGGTGGTGTGCAAGTGATCAGCAGGAGTGATGCATGCACGCATACATGCAGGTCGACCCAGTCTAGCATAATTGCGGGTGGAGCACAACATGCCATCACATGCATCATCCCCATTCCTCCGTCCATGACCAGTGTGATGTGATCGGAGTCAAGAACATTGGCTTGCAGGCGGTGACATGCAGGGTTTGAACATGAACAGAGTTCCGTGTATCTAAAGCTTGTGCTTCATTCGATCGATAAGTAGTGTACCAGCGGTAGTGGCACCATGCTTTAGTATTGATGTAATCGATGAAGCGATGCTTTGTTCCTTTTGAGATGGGCGACAGCACGAATACCATTAATTTGTATTTGTATCATTGTATTTGTATTTGTATCCATCTAGTGAATCGCACGCACTGAAATCCACAACAAATGCAAGTTAGCTAACTACAAGTGCCATTAGTTTGTTTTTTCCTCAAAAAAAAAACATATAAAGGGCAAAGGGCATGAAAAGCAAGAGGGGGGCAAAGGCATGCACAGCAGCAAGACGAAACTTCACTGGTTGGATCCCCTGGCTAGGAAGAAGAAAGGTAAAGAAAGCCCATGAAACACAACTCAACACTGTTGAGTGCGTTCATTTTGCTACAGAGTTCTCCACTCAAAAGTAAAAGGCATCTTCATCCATGCAGATTAAGAATGCAAAAGGCATATGCCGTGGATGGAGATGCAGGTTCGTGGTCTGCCATTAACATCTAACAGGTTAAATCGAGCGTAGGATTAGTGTTCGACTTTCTGGCACATCACATCCAAGTGAGTCCAGGGATGGGCCTAGCAGGTGATTCCAAGAAGAAACACCTCCTTCCCTGCTCCTCTGAATGCAATGGCGCACACACTCACCTGACTGCCTCGTACCTTACGTGCGTTGCCCATGACCCACACAGCCATAGTCTGATCACTCGCGCCCTGCTATTGTCTCCTTTATCCTTTGCAGACCCATGAACACATGCATGATGCAGGCCGGCAGGCTGCAACAAGCTGCCATGGCCACTACCCTGCCCCTCCCTAGTGAACTGCACCACCACCACCGCCACTGCATGCACAATCTACCTATCAGTCAGCCAATCAACCAGTGTCAGTTGATTCCATAAAAAGTCGTCCGTAGGTGTAGCGTTGTTCCTTTTTTTGAAAAAATGCTACACTTACCGGCTACCTACGCAATTAACCAACGGAGCCCTCCCACTAACCAATCACTCTGCCCCCTGAATTCAACTGTGGGGCCCTTCCCCTGATTTCCCTCCAACCAAAAAATGCCACAGAAGCGCGTAAGTTGATTCCGTAAAATGCCGTCCGCAGGTGTAGCGTTGTTCTGGGTTTTTTTTTTTTGCCAGATAAGAGCATCTATAGCCGTATTTAACAAATCCAGGACATCAAACGCCCGCGGAGGCATCCAGACGCATCCGCCAACAATGACCAGTCATGTCTCAAATAATCCCTTTCACATTCAGGTGCCTCATATCTATATTAGGCATACAACGTGATGAAATATTCTATGTGATCAAATAACGGATAAAGAAATCGGCATGCAACAGACAACGAAATGCACATAAACCCCCTACATCATCCAAAAGATAACCACAGTTCATCGCCGGACAATTTGTTAACTTAAACAACTACAAACCGAAAATCTAAACGGAGGAGGAGCGGGATCACCACTTCTGCGCCGGACCTTTGCCCTTCCGATCACCGGTGCAGTTGTAGGCGTCCGCGGCTGGTGGTGGTTCTTGGTCGTCGAAGGACAGGGTGGAGCTGTGGTCATCGTCGTCATCGGACGAGGAGTTATGTGAAAAAGAATGAATTAATAGCATTGGTATTACCCTTCCAGAAGAAAGAAAACAAAAAAGGCACATACTGACATAATTTACAAAGAAAATTGCCCTTTTTCATAATATGCAAGAAAACCTTGGAATTTTTAGAAAGAAGTTTACTATCTGTCCTGGTTTACTAGTCCCTCTCATATTTTGAGTCAATATTTGACCATGATTTTAACTAATACAATATACGTTATACGTATAAAAAATAATAGCATAGTGAACTACATTCAAATACAAGTCCAACAATATAATTTTTATAACACGCATTAACATTTTACTAGTCAAACATTGATTCAAAATACAATGAAGACTAGCGAACAAGGACGGAGGTAGTAAGAAGAAATGAATTATTGGCAAAAACTAAAGAAAAATGAAAATAACAAATTTTCTAAGGAAGAATGAGTTAGTTGCATTGTTATTACCCTTCGAAAAGAGAGAAAATGAAATAAAACTGAAAAAAATTCAAACATTGAATTTTTCTAAGCAATAATGAATTAATGGCATTGGAATTATACCCTTTAAGATGAAAAAAATTGAAGAAAAAAATTGAATACAACTTTGCACTGAAATTATAGTTTTGAAATATCCAAAGAATAAGCATATAATAGTGCATTTTTCACACTCTAGTGTAATTGACACACGTACTAAATTGTTATTGCGTGTATACATTTCCACTCACACAAATGCGAAAAAAAATACCCATGCAGAAATAAAGGGTCAAAAAAATAAAAATAAAAGTGCAAGCCAAAAAAAACATACAAATAAAAACACAAGCAATGTGTAACAGCCTTAAAGCCCAATGGAAACATCGACTTATCCCAAGCATGGTAAGTAAAAAATCCAGCCTAAGAAAAAATCGATGTACCCCAAATAGCTAGGGACAAGTCAAAAATTCAGCATAAGAAAAAATTGACTACCCCAAACAGGGACAAGTAAAAAATCAACCTAAGCAACACAATGAAAAGAAAGCAGCTCAAATCTTACAAAAGAATCATGTCGGAAATAATGACTTACCCAAATTTAAAATTCAGGCGACTTACATAATAGCTAAAAATGACAAATAAACCACCAAGAAAACATCAGGCTTGGTAGGACTACCACCGATTAATGTACTCGTATATAATTATGGGGAAACATGCATGAAGCCTGCATATTACTCAGGAGGAAAAGCAAGAGAGGGCGAGGAGCAGAGTAGCTTAGCTAGATGATGGGTGGATAGATTACTAATAACTCGCCTGACTTTATTTGGGTGAAGTACATTTGTCAGGTCAGCAAATAATTTGATGAGGCGAGTTGGAGATTCTCAGGACTGGTAGATACGCTCGCCTGAAGACCGGAACAGAACAGAAGACTAACAGGGACTTGACTAGGAGGAAAAAGAAACATCTGGCCAAGGAAGGGAGATAGCAACTATAGCAAGGTGGCGAGCAAATGATCAGTGAGAGTGATGCATGCATGCATGCATATGTCGACCCAGGGCATAATTGACATGGCGCCACATGCATCTGCATCATCCCATTCCCGACCTTCATGACCACCCGCACCCCCACATGGAGATCATGCAGCATGGATGGTAATGGATTGTTTCTTCCTATCCATATATATTCACATGGGGCGACCATGCGCACCCGGACGCATCCCTCACTTTGCATCAGGACCACGCTGGTCCATCTGACCCTACATATATTCATTCTCATCCGTTCATCAGACTGAACCCTAGCCACTTTGCTTCCCTCCCCTTCACTCCCCTTCAGTGATCTTCGGCCTTCGTCGACATGGCGGGCAGCGGATCCGAGTCCTTCACCTCCAGATCCGTCGACCCCGAGCTCATCTCACATGTCCCGTGGAGGAGATGACCATCCGGCTTGCGCTCCGCCGATCCCGGGAGGTGGCCATCAGACGGCAGCACTCGGACTCCTTTAGTCGGGAATCCATTGCGTCTACACAACTGGTGCATGAATCTGTCGTCGCTGCCACATAGGAGGCACTGTGGTTCGTCTGGCGTCCGCACGTTGTGACGGACATGCAACCCTTCCGTTGGCACTCCGAGATGCAGGAAGCATCATGGGCGTCCTCGGAAGGAAGCCCTCGCGGCGGTGGACGTTGGCGAGGCGGAGTCGCACTCTCCGGACGCTCGTATGGTGAACCAGTGTCGTCGTCGTAACTACGTCATGGTAGACGTCGGCTCCTCCCAGGAGGCATCCGTCATCGATCTCACGTCCATCGGCACCGTCCGGGTTACGGGCTACACAAGAAAGAGTAGGGCATGGGAGAGAGCGGGAGCTCGACTCTCGTGGGCCGGCTAGTGTCCCATGCCCTACTCTACCTCACTGACAACCGGACCAACACTACGAGGGGCGTAGCCAGCCGACGGACATGGGCACAAAGGAGTCGGAGGAGCTCCGCTTACTATTAGGCTTACATTGCATGTAATAGTATGGATTTAAGATTTCTAATTTAAGGTATCCGGTTGTAAAATGCATTATTTGAAAGTTGATCGGTTAGTGTCCGCGGACGCGCCTAGACACATCAGTGGGCGTTTGAGTGGCTGGATTAGTCCATCGTGGGTTGTAGATGCTCTAAGAGGGACATGACCAGGAGGAAGAAGATACATCTGGCCAAGGAAGGCACAGAAACTAGCAAGGTGGCGTGAAGTGATCAGTGAGAGTGATGCATGCATGCATGCATATGTCGACCCAGGGCATAATTGACATGGCGCCACATGCATCTGAGCGCACACTGACTGACCGACTGCATCATTCCCATTCTCTCCCTTCATGACGATGATCCATCAGTTCATGCTGGACCACCCCCACATGGAGATCATGAGCATGGATGCTTTTTTTTTTTGAACGATATATTCATTGTGAAGAAGAAGGTGGTACAAGGACCCAAACTGCTTGGTTTATTAAAGTAAAACCAGGCGAAAACCGGTATGAGCATGGATGCTAATGGGCCGTTTCTTCCTATCCATATATATCAACGTGGTCACTCACGTGTACGTGGCACTCTGATTGGTCTGAAGTACTCCCTTTGATCCATATTACTCATATTTGGTCCGATCCATATTACTCGTTGTTCGTTTAGTAGTAAATCAATGATGATTAATATGGATCCGAAGGAGTATAATATTTGACACACATGATCAGGCAAGAATCATCGGCGGAGAACAGCCGCTGTTATCAGGACGCCGTGCAGTGCAGTGCAGGCAGCTGGAGCCTCGATCAAGAACTCGTTATCGGAGTCAGCGACGGCATGCAGATGGCGACATGGATGCATGGTTTGAACTTGAACAAAGCAAGGAGGAGGCCGTGTGTGCAGTGCGGTGTAAAAGTTTATGCTTCACTCGATGCGCAGTGTACCAATAGTAGTGGCACAATGCATATAGTATCGTTCGGCTTACCGTATTTGCGTAATCGATGGGGCGATGCTTTGTTCCTTTTGAGATGGGCGACAGCACGAATACTCCTACCTCGTGCTTCATCCATCCTTGCATGATCCATCCTCTTGAGTATTATTACTACTGCATCGCACGTACTGAAATCCACAACAGATGCAAGTTAATTAACTGCAAGTGCCATGCATATGTAGTTTGTTTCCTCCAAAGAAAGCAAAGGAGGAAGAGGGAAAGGTAAAGGCGTGCACAGCAGCAGGAAACTTCACTAGTTGCCCCAGCACAAAGGTAAAGAAGAAAGGTAAAAAAAGCCCATGAAACACATCTCAGCACTGATGAGTGCGTGCATTTTGCTTCAGAGGTCTCCACTCAAAAGTAAGGCATCTTCGCCACAGCAGATTAAGAATGCAAAAGGCATATGCCGAGGATGGAGATCCAGGTTCCCTTCCCACTCTCTGTCCCCTGGCTGGGCTGCTAGCCATTAAAAGGTTAAATTGAGCAGAGGATTAGTGTTAGTTTTCGAACAAAAAAAATTTCAGCCAATAACATCTGAAACACCAACCCTCAATCCATCCGCAACTGTCTGGACTGGACGGACCGCGCAGTCCGAACGTGTTTTGACATCCAACATGGTTCGAACACGTTTTTTTCCGCAAACAGGATACAAACTGGGGGGGCTTTGCGGGGTCCGGACCGCTTTCATGCCCGCTCCTGACTACCCTGACCCACAAGAAACCTCACCAGCGCCCATCCGTTCTCGCTCGAAATGGTCAGCACCACTCCAGAGCACTAGTGTCGCATTCATGCTAGCTCGGAGCCACGCGACCTCACACGACGCTCAGGCATTGAAACGGCATGCCGGCCGAGAGTTCTGCCCTCGCCGCTCCCTGGTGCATGTGGAGGCCCTTCGTTCAAACGACAGTCCGTTCATCCACCTGCCTACATTAAACATGTGTGCTCTTGCCGAGGAGCGGCGAGCCGACACCATCCATCCATTTGTCTACCGCCTGTTAATCATGTCGCCCTGCCATACACCCATTATATAAGGGCCAATTATTTTGCTGGCTTCTAGAATAAGATATAATAAGTTGCCCCTGTCTTAACTAATAGGCTTCTAAAAAATATATTTGATTGGCATTCTATAATAAGCTGGTAGGGGACAGTTTATTTTGAAAGTCCAAATAAGCCCCCAAAAAAATTGTCCCTAAACCGCAGGCCCAACCATAGCCCAAATAAGCTACCAAAAGAACCGGAGAGGGTGATCACAAGCGAAGAACTAGCCACAATAGCAATGCAAGAAAAGATAGTAACACAATTTGTTTTTGATATTTTTGGGTTTTTGGCAAACAAACAAAGATGGCAAATAAAAAGGCAAAGAAGATAAAAACTAGCAAAGTGATGAGTTTGTGCGAAGGCACCTGATTTTCCTAGGTGATATCTCCCCGACAATGGCCCTAGAAATCCTTCTACTACTCGCAATGGAGTTCTTGAATTTTCCCAACAAGGAAGGGTGAAGCAGTATAGTAGTAGATATGATTTTTTCTCTGTTAAGAATCAAGGTTATCAAACTAGTAGGAGGCACCACACAACAACGTGAACAGTACCTGCACACAGACACAACAATTGCATGCACCCAACAAAGTTAAGGGGGTCATCACTCCCCTTGTTCTTAAAGTTGCAAGATTAAAACTGATAGTGAGGCAAAGCAACAAAAAGTAAAAGGAAAATAAAAGAAAGCGCACAAAGAAATTTTAGGATTCTTAGTATCAATCGAGAATTCTACCGTGGGATATAGGTTCACTAGAGGTATCTCTCCTATAAGCATAGCAACGGTGAGTAAACAAAATACTGTTGGGCAATTTACAGAACTGCATCTACTACTATTACTCCATCCCAGAAATAATGATAATCATCCATGAAATAATCATTATATAGGCATTACGTTCGGGACAAATAGACCGTTAATCGAACTGCATCTACTACTATTACTTCATCCCAAGACCGCTATGCAGCATGCATATCAAAGTATTAAGTTCATGAGAAACATAGTAACGCTTTAAGCAAGAAGACATAATGTCGACAAAGTAAGACCAATCAATATGACCAAACACCATCATTTTACCGTTAGTAGCAACAATACAAATAGGTGCATTTGCCGCTTAAGCAGGTTTTTGATTGGGCCGGCCTTTTTAACTAAATGGGCCACTGTTGGTTCGTGCCACATCGTCGTTTCATAGGCGCATATCGTCTGTTGAATAGATGACACATGTTACCAGGAAGAGTCGACACGTGGCTTCGTTGGTGAATGAGAAGCCAACACATGAAGGACCGTCATTGGTCGATGCCATTAATGGGTATCGCATCTGAAACTCGCACCCGATAGATTGACGATGACCTATTATGGTGGCTGCCACGTGTTGGTTACCCTTGACGAAAACACTGCAATGGAGGGTCATTTTCTGTATGGAAGTGCACATTTTCATGACAAAAATGTAATTATTTTCATAGAACACATCTACGGCATCACATGCATAACTATCTTGATTTTGTCATAAAGCCGTCACAGATGTACATCGATGGCAGAAAACATGATATATCGTAACGAACACATATGATCACATATGTGCCCTTTTTCGTAGTGTGCGGTCGAGTCAGACATGGAGGCGGCGCAGGCGGTCATAGAGGGGGACGTATCGAGCTCCGCGCCATTTGCGGCGCCGGCGGTGTTCATGCCAGGTTGCAAGGACCATGAGGTCGACCTGCCCAGGACGTCTATCGTGGACCTAACGTCCAGGCCACGGACTCTGACAAGGAAGAGTAGGACATCAGACAGAGGCGTATGTGTCTGGGGTCTTACTATTCCTCACCCGTGACCCGCAGCTTCATTTTTCGAAGCTCACAGCCGACAAAGATGTCGGACATGGGGAACTATAAGGACCTCAAAGACAGAAGATGATGAAGATTTAGACTAGGTTAACTTTTGCTATGCTAAAAAATGTCATGTCAGTTTTTATTTAATGAAATCTATCAAAAAAAATTATGAATGTGGGTGGTTTAAACGGAAACTAACTGATTGCACTAAAATCGTTCGGTTTGTTTAAATTCCATTTAAAATGTATCCGGACGTGTGAAATACACGGTGGGATGGCCGCCTCTTGTGTCCATGTCCGCGGATGATTACTGTGTTTGTTTCAGGGGTCCGTGATGGAGATGGCCTGGCAGTGGGACACATCACATCGAACGAGGATGAAGCAGAGAAGAGTTGATGGACACGCCTCGCAGGTAATTCCAAGAAGAAGCACCTCCCCTGCTCCTCTGAACGGCGCACACACCGACCTGCCTCGTACCGTACGTGCGTTGCCCATAACCCACACAGCCATGGCCATAGGCTGATAGGCAGGCAGTAATAGTATCACTCGCTCTCTGCTATTATGTCCTTTTTATCCTTGGCAGATCATCCATGGACATGCACGTATGATGCAGGTCGGCTGCAATAAACTGCCATGGCCACTACCTGTCCTGCCCCTCGCTAGTGCACCACCACCGCTCCCACTGCACGCACAATCCTTCTCCCAGTCACCCAATCAACCATTGTCCTTTTTTCCAAGGTAAATAAACAGTCGGCCATTCATTCAGTTCAGATAGTAGTACTCCAAGATGCATGCCCGTCCAACGGAGCAACGTACATGTGTCGTCCCTGTCCTCGCATTGCAACAAAGATACACACGGACGGTAGCAACAAAACTGAAACCGGGCAACTTGGACCGGTGGATACACATTTTCTTGCCGCTGCTGCCGGCTATGCATGCTAGTGGCCAGGGGAATCTGGAGTCGTCACCCATGGTGGAGTTCTTAGCACCACGTATATAATCATGAGGAATATGTTCTCTTGGATGATAGTATCTCCTGCAGATTTGCACATGCGCATCCGGTTCAGGGCCATGGTCAGTAATTTAACGCAGCAATGGTACCAGCTCGTGGGCTGTTCCATTCTTTTAACTGCAAAAGGCTCGAGGGAGGACCCAAGGAGATGAATTCCAGGACCCCAAACGTACGGATTCAGTAAAGAATTTTCATGCCCCAAACTTGCTTTAGTTTGTTTACGAAACAAGATTATGACGCGATGCCATGCTACAGACCATTCTTCTTAGGATTAAGCATGATTATGTAGTATGAAACACAGTGCCAACTGTTGGAACATATCCCTAGCTCCTCCTCTCTCGCAGCTCTCTCTCGCTTTCGCTCTGCACTCACGCTCTCACAAAGGAAGGAAGAAGACAGGGATAGGACATGGTGGTTTCCGACACACGAACGCCTGCCGCACGAACGACAATTTTCCTCAAGCACGAACTTGACACCACAACGATTACAATGATCAGCTCGAGGTTTTTATCCCTGGGCATGCGCTGGGCACGACCCGTATGCTTTCTACCCAACAGGACGCCCGATCGGCCCGCTCTGCCCACGGCCACCACGCGCACGAACATGCACGGCATGCGGCGAGCCCGCAACAATCACGACCACCCCGCGATCCCTTAACCGCCTGGACCTAGTCCTACACATGCCCGCCTACGACCACGGCAGGGCCACGAACCAGTGCCTGCTCGACCAGCACACTACTTGGATACTATCTGGACACGCCTCAGATAATGGACGTACAATAGTCGGACACAAGTCAGACACTCCATGAACATCGTCCATAGAGTGCCCACGCCCGCCATGGACCGCACCTGGCGCACCCTACGCAGGTCGCCACCGCGCACGACATGGCTTACTGCCAACACCAACTGCCAAGCCACTGCTAATCCAAACATGTAAGAAAGAGTAGTTGAGAGGTTAGCTCATTAAGCTGGGTTAATTGGCTCACCGTCCATGACCATTATCCAGCAGTGCCGGACCACCAGCACATGGAGATCATAAAGCATGAATGGTGATGGATCCTTTCTTTCTCTCCGTATATATCCACGTGGACGTCGCACTCGATCTCACTGGTCACTGGATATTCTAGCTATACATGTCATGGTCAGTGCTAATCAACGTAGCATTATTCGCGGAGAACTGCTACTGTTAGTGATAGAGCAGCTCTAACCGATCCCCCTCTCCCTCGGTCACACCCACGCCATCCTGCGTCCCTTCCACTCCGGCACCGTCCTTCTTGTCTCCGACGGCCGCCACGCGCCACCTACGACACAGTTCATAGGGCCCGCCGTGCTCCTCCCGACCTTGATTTGGTCCTCCATTCGCGGCCGCTGCCTAATTGACAGATCTAGGGTCAGCACCGTCGTCATGGGATTCGGCACACCTCAGTCACTAGCGTCATCGCGTTTTGGATGGATTCGACGGAGACCAGAACACACAGCCCCCCCCCCCCC
>CBMN011744209.1:0-10786 GCA_000582825.1 Hordeum pubiflorum | reverse complement strand
TCCAAGACTAATAGAGATAGATTACAATCCAAAACCAGCCGGTCATACTATCCGTAACCGACCTATACTCTAATATCTACCTCCACTCTGAAATTGATATAAGTCCTCGATACTGATGTGTTCTCCACAATCATGTTCAATCACTAGTTTTAAAATTCGACCTGATTTGTGATGATCTAACTGGGCATAGTACTAACGAACAGGGCATTCAACGGTTATATGAGAGAAAAGATATGGGACATCCGGTACTGGTACTCAGGCATATTCCACCTTGCAATCGACGTTGCTAAGCTCATTAGTGGATCGAGCCTGAAGCAGTTCCATGTGGCTGTGAGGCTGGGGTTTCAAGTACTTGTGTCCAGTGTGATACTGTTCCCTCTGATGGCTGTGCACATATTTGGGCTCTACATCACCACCGCCATCTCCCTGTGGCGCCTCATACACCATGACTACGGGACCAAGGATGGAGAAGCAAACATGAAGCTGGGGCTGGACGTCCTCTACTTCCTGGCCCTGCTCCAGGGCGCTCTGTTCTGCTACAGGGCCAGCTGCTTCTCCACGGGGAGAAGGCTGGTCAAGTGGAAGAGGAGTACGGTTTCGAGGAGCCGGCGGTGAAACTGGTGAAGCGCTACCTGCGTGATACCAGGCTGGGATGCGCCAAGGACCCATCATCCGCCAAGGGCAGCAATCTCTTCACTTTTGCTCTGGACCTCATGGGGTCTCAGTCGCCCCACAGCTACCTGTCCGGGCTCAGGGTCTTGGACACCATCATCAGCGCGTGGCGGGCCAGCAGGACCGTCGCTGCTGAAGGTGTCCAAGGAAATGGGGCTAAGGCAGCGTACGGTGATCAGGCAGACCAATTGTGTCCGCGTCCTCGAGCCACATCCTCCAGAAGCTGCTGCATTCGCTGGACTCGACGAGCCCCTGCGACGGCGAGGTCCGGCTGCGCGCCGCGAGGGTGGTGGCGCTCCTCGCCAGCGACATCCGGCTGGAGCAGTTCCCTCGGGGAATCCGGTGCATGCCATAGCCTCCCTGTTCGACACTCCATCTCATGGCGAGGCCCGGGCCACCGACCACAAGGATCTGATGCTGCAAGGCCTGCGTATCCTTGGGCAGCTCGACGCCGGCGAGGAGTACTGCCGCGCCATCCTCAACACCGAAGGGCTGCTGTTCACGATCGCTGCGCCCGTCAGCTCCGACCTTCTCCACAGCATCGACCACCAGGAATTCTCCGACGTAGTCCCCGCGTCGCTGCAAGTAATCTGCCAGCTCGTCACTGCCTCTGGGACTGGGGAGTCCGTCTCTGCACTGCGTTGTAAGATCTCCGAAAACACGGACGCAATGAACACCATCAAAAGGATCCCACGTTGTAAGGATTGTAACGAGGAGCTGCGCATACTGGCCTTCAAGATTCTCACACAGCTGCACGCGTCGTCGAAGGCAGACAAGAAATCATCAAGATGATGCTCACCATCTTCACTGAATCCAAGAGCGGGCCCATCAGAGAATTGGCTGGTGAAGCATTGGCAGAGCTATGTTTGCAAGCCGGAAGCAATGACAATATTATCTCCCCAGTAGATGGTGGTGATGTTGTTGGTCGCCTCACCGATATACTTCTTGATGTTATGGAAGTCGACACTTGCAGAAGAAGTGCAGCAGAAATACTGAAAAAACTATGTGCTCATTACACCAATGATGATGAATACCGCAACAAACTTGAGGTAGCCATGCTCAAGGTGATGCCAGAGGTACGTAATAATCCATACTTCACATCGATCATAACTTTCAAATTCTGCGCCACATAATTTTCCCCTTACATTCCTCGCATAGCGCTCACCTAATAATGTTCCGTTAGTATAAGGCATCTCACTGTTAATGTTTTTGGTAGTCTTGTTTCTCGGTGCATGAGGAGTGCTTAGACAGTATATTCTCACCATTTAATTAGTTGTTTGATTCATTCTACAATCTCTGGGTTCCACCTCTGATTTTGTTTACCTAAAGCTTGTCACATACTCGATAAAATTCAGAAATGATTCTATCAGATGTACATGCAACTGTCCTTTACAGATGGTTTATTAGTTGGTATTGTAAGTGATAACATTTGCTTAAATAGAAATGCTCAAATTTGAAAAGGTTTTTCTTAGAACGCAACTAAAATGCATTTGTAGGAGTAAATGAGTTCGTAGCATTAGTTATAAACGTAATGATTGACTCAGAGAGATCTGTACTTCACATCAATGTGTCATGTGTATCGTAGACTTCAGTGTATTTATATATACGTGTACTCTAGTTTGATGTTGGTTCTCATGGATTCCAAGTCATACAAGTGCCAACACAACGAGTTCAACACTAATTTCTATCCATATTAAACTGAAAACACTCCTATCGGTGCAGGTGCTCAACGAAATACTTCCAGCGGAAGTTAAAAAGGTAGATATGACCAGGCCTTATTCAGCACCAGATGCAGATGTAGAAGGCCAAGACGGACATAACTCCAAGTTATGCAAGCAAAAAGTAGAACAAGACAAGTACCGCAAACTGAATCCAGCTTTCTTATCTCTTTGTCTGACGATATGCAACACATTTCTCAATGCTGATCAAGATTTGGCTGCTCACTTTGATCCCAAGAAGCTCAAGAACATGGTAATGAAAAACAACGAGCAGACAGTGGACTGCCTAAGAATAATGAAGGTTGCTAGTAAGATTGTCATATCAATGATGTCACGCAAAAGTAGCTATGTCGGCTATGTGAGAGAAGACGTTGATAGCTTGGTCCAAGCACTGTCCAATGCTTCCAAGTTAATGTTTCTTCTTGACGGCTCCACGGTTTTCGCCAGAGGCAATGACTGTGATGACCCAAACAATACTGTCAGGACTCTAGGTTCCCTCGTGAAAGAAGCACAGGAAATGGCTCGGACGTATGCAGCACAAATTAAGGCGACGGTCACTGGTTAATTAGTTTGTTTAGATAATGATTTAGTAGAGTTTACATATTATATGTTTATTCCTGTACCACCTATTGTCACACAAGGATTTTTTATGATCACAAATTGGGTAAAGGGGTCCCTAATTTGTCCATTCGAGTAATTGTTCTTTTAAGTTTGCCGTCTACAATGCGTTCTTTTCTGTTTACACGGTCCTTAATCTGTACAACGATTATATGGGTTAACTTTTTTTTTTTGCAACAGTTATAGCCCCATGAGATTGCATCTCCAATAAAAAACATCACATTTGTTTTTTATTCGAATCCATCCCACCCTGTAATGAATGCAATCTTTGGACCAGCCAGCCTACTCTGTGCTGACCGATGTCCTCTTTTTTCTTTTTCATGAGGGGTATTTTAATCAAGCAAGCCCATTGTGGTATGCCCAGCCCATAGTTCTCCGCTGCAGGCCCATTGCCAAGACTTGAAGGTTAGTTTGCGGGCCCACATGGCCACAGGAAATTTTGGAACCATCACCACCACAATTAATATGGAGTAGAGGTTGTACTTTTCAATTCCACTAGCAAAGGCTCGCGCCATAGCGCAAGTTAACTTAACCATGCTAATGAACGTCACAAATGCAAAAGATGATCAAATAATTAATAACCAAACAAATATGACATCCAATGAATGTAGAACTTTCAGAGAGTAGCAATAGTGAAAACAGCGTAAATATCACAAGGGGAGCAATGTAATAATGGACAATGGTGAAGTGCATACATTTATCTTTTATTAAACCTCTGCTCTGTAGGGATCGTTAATATTGTTGTAGACACCGGCACACCATATTGCCCGTTTTCAGAAATGTTGTATAAAAATCACATCCAATGTATATAGATGGTCAAACGTTGAGAAAATAAAACTGATGCCGATGGGTCAAGACTATATCAAGAGACACACAGAGTTCAATTCGAAACACAATTCTAATTGCTTAATCCAGGCAAAAATAAGCCAATTTCAGGAGGAAGTCCAGGAGAAGTCACAAAGTTCATTTCAACACAAACTGCAGCTTTTTTTAGGTGTAGAATAAAATTTTGTAGGGTACCTTTTTTTTTATTCTATGCAAGTAATTTGTGTGGAGCGACTAAGATTATGAAGTCCATTTTTGTTAAACAGGAATTTCAACACACCTGATTACATACAAGCAGCATAGTGCATTATTCATAAGTAAAACTAAGAATTCTAGAATGATTCTCTTCCGGAGTAGAAAATGGTAAATGATGCTCAATATTATACAACTATCCAATAGTTTAAATAGTGTTGACTAAACCTGAAAAATACATATTCCTAAACAGTGCCATTCATCTCCTCCATGATGTTGAAGTGGATATCATTATGACACATCTGTCCAGTAGAGTTACCTGATGAGAATCTGAAGGCCCATAAGATTAAGAAAAACAGGCTATTTGCCATGAACTGCAGTAATTCAGGTCACCAAAATGGTACTGAAAAATCTGCATGGACTGACCGTAATTTGCAACTTGCAAGGTAGTTTGCTTGCAAAAGAATGTTCCTCAACTCACCAAGCTCATGGGTGATTAAGATAAATAGTAATTTGTACAACTCATTTTGGATTTTAACAAACAATTAAAGAAAATATCTGTTAAATATCCCGTAACCCTGAAATAACAGTTTGCTGCTCAAATTATGTTCATCAATGTTTCATAAACATAGCAATCTACCCATTGAAAATTACAGTTCGCTCTTGAAATATTAGAAGTCTGCAGTCCTGAAACCCAAATGTACGATAATGTGAAGACCCAATTCAATGTTTCTAAACCAATTCGGCCATACTGCAACAAATTAAAAGAAGCTGTTAACAAAGTCTGTCAATTCAGCATTGCTAAACCAAGCCAGCCCATCTGCAATGACTAATTTGAGGCACATGTGTACAGAATGCACAACCAATTCATAGAGCTGCCTCATCTGGTCGGCCGCACTCTGCTGCTCAACTTCTCTGTCCCGGATGCCGGATGGCGCCGTACTTCCAACTCTATAGGTCGGCCCGAGGAGGTAGGAGAAGGGGACGAGTGGTGGCGCTGAGCCCTCGCCGCTGCCGAGTACGCTGCTTGCCGTTGGGCCTGCGGAGCACCGCTGAGTCCACCAGCCGGTAGCCAGTGGTTCCGCAAGTCGCTGGTTGCCGACGAGCCTGCAAGTTACCACCGAGTCTAGTCACGACCAAACCCGCCGGTCGCCGCCAACAACGCTCAAAGCAGGTTGTCTCTCACTTCTTATTATGGAAATTTGAAGATACGACAAGCAGGAGGAACGACATTCCGATGGTTCCCGCGGCCGCGGCCGCGTCGGCTGCCGATGGCGCTACCTGCTACGGGTCTGAGACGGGAGGAGGCTTGACCACAGGAAGGCGGCAGTGGCGCGATGATGGAGAAAGAAGAGATGGAGACGGGGGATCCGGATGCTGCAGGGAGAAGATTCGGGAGAGATGTGTTCCGCTGTCAGTTCGGGGGAGTACAGAAGGACCTTGTCGTAAAGTGTAACACAATAAGCTATTCCTGAAGGGTCTAGATAAAATTGCTTAACGAAAATCGAACGGATCCTAATGGCCAGTGGTGAGATCGGACGACTCCCAATTCTCCACGCCATCAAGAATGACGTGGCCGCACATCTTGCGGGAAAGCCCAGCTGCTTTCTATATTAAAGATTTCGCTTATTAGGATGGAACATCATGGAACATGTGAGAACTGGTGTTCCGTTCCACAAAGAAAGAAATAATTTAGTTAATTAGTAGACAAATTATAAAGGCATAAGTCCAAACGTCTAAGAATTAAAATATTTGCGGCATTCATCGATCCCACGTCTAAAGACTAAATAAGCCTAGACAAGGGGATCAGTGTTGAAATAAATATACTATTGTCTAATCCTTTTCATCAGTTCGGATTTTTGGTTGAGTTGGCTAGTGCGTGTAATTCAATAGTACTTTTCACAATTCTATTTCGCTTATTAGGATGGAACATGTGAGCCAGAAAGAAAGAATATTTTAGTTATATAATAGACAAATTATAAAGGCATGAGTCCACTTTTGATCGCTCATGTATTGGCGAAGTCCAACTTTGGTCTCTTAAATACATTTTTAGCTTAAACCTATCCTTATAAACTTCCAATTAAGTCTAATCATAATGTAGTAGTAATAATATTTTTAATTTG
Source organism: Hordeum pubiflorum (assembly GCA_000582825.1). Taxonomy (NCBI): domain Eukaryota; kingdom Viridiplantae; phylum Streptophyta; class Magnoliopsida; order Poales; family Poaceae; genus Hordeum; species Hordeum pubiflorum. The sequence goes on along the minus strand of CBMN011744209.1, from coordinate 4,638 downwards.
AAGAGGTGACGGGTCTAAATTACAAAACCAGACAAATTTAATGACCGACTTAGTTGATCAATGTTGCTGATTTGCGGATGTGCAAGTGAAAAGTTACTGGATCTAATTTGAACAATTCGTGGAAGTCTACGCTTGGCGACAGTAGGACTCCTGATGTGGAAGCTCGGAGACCGTGACCTCGTGGTGATGTACCTCATGATCCACCCGACAAACTAAGTAACGGACAGAACCAAGATCGACATTTTCATAGAGCGTAGGTAGCCATCACGTGATGATTCTTCACGAGTGTAACAAGTAACTTCTTCTTGTACCCATCGTCGCACCTTCCATATAATCACGTACGTACTAGTAGTATAATAGTCTGCATCTGCACCTTCTCGATCCATCCATCACCTTTCAACAAGTAACATAGGCAGGCCTGCCCTGGATCTCCGCGTCCGCCTACAATGCCGGAACTCCGGCCGCCCCGTCCGACTCCGGCGACGCCTCTTCGCACTTCGCGGTGGGGCTCACCATCATCGTCACCGTGGCGTTCGTCGCCTGGCTGGTCAGGCGCACCAGCTGCTTCCGCTCACAGAAGGAGGCGCAGGAGCCCGAAGACCCCTGTCCTCACCTGGGCGGTGTCGGTGGTGGTGGAGGCGCGGGCGGGGCCGGTGCTGTGCACGTTTCAGAGGGCCGCCGGGTGGTGGGAGGCCATGTGCCCGGTGTGCCTGTCGGAGTTCGAGGACGGGGAGACCGTCGGCGTGCAAGCACTACTTCCAGGCCGCCTGCATTGACGAGTGGCCGCGCCGCGCCACCGCCGGCATCACCGGCAGGGGCTGCAGCCGCGGCAACGGCGTGAAGCTGTGAGAGGGAAGCATTTCCAGGAGTAGTGGAGTACAGTGCCTGAACATTGTGGATCTTCTTCTATCTTTTGTCCGGCACAAGTCTTGAATTCTTTGTTTCAAGTGTAAGAGAAATTTATGTAAAAATACTTGATCGCTATAATCACTGGAGCAAAAAAAAAATGAGTGGCATATCTGTTGCAGAAAACATAATTACCGTGCTGTCGTGCATAGAGATCTTCCAATCCTCAATAGTCCAACCATCTGTCGCTGCCACAGCAATACAGGGTGATGTGCGAAGTAAGATTATAAGAACTGATGGCACATTGGTTAATCACAAAAAGTAGTCCAGCACTCAACAATTTTTGCCCTTCCTTGTCCCAGCCTCCCAGGAGGTAGAGTGAGTGGGCCTTTTCTGCTTTGATTTTGTCTTTTCTTTTCGAGTAAATTCCATTTCAAACCACCTATTTGTTATCTTGTGATAAGGTTGACCACATATTTTTAATTATGACACATCGAACCATATTTTAAACTTTTTAGTGTCAAACTGAACCTCATTGAAGATTTAAGTCAAATTGAACTTGCTTTAGACAAGAAAAATTAAGTCATTAAAAATCGAGTTAAGTCCATACTACAACCCTAAACTTTTATGAAATCGTCTAATTTACTGCCCTCAACTATTGAAACAGTTCAAATTACCCCCTAATTTACAAATCTTTAATGTGGTTCAATTTGACATGAAAAAGTCTTAAATTTGGTTCAATACGTCAAAATTAAAAATAAGTGGTCCAACCTGTCACCAAGTAACAAATAGATGCGTCCAAAATGGTATTTACTCTTTTCTTTTGATAATGCGTTGGGGCTGTAAACTGATTAGGCCCTATTAGACTGGGTCCTGGGCCTTCATAGCTTGGGCAGAACTTCCAGATTCCATAAAAAGCCCCACCGTTAGTATTAACGCCGGTCCACCCTTCATAGAAAAAATGGCTTTACTTGGTCTTATTTTGCTAGTGCACTGAGAATTACCATCAGTACCAAGGTAAACAAGTGGGGCTTTATCTTTTCAGTCATTCTGCTGCTTGCTTGGACATTGTTCTGCAGAAACCACCGGTCGCTGCCATAATTGCCAAAGCAAAAGCAGAACGGGGGGTCAGACCTGAGCGCAGACCAAGACTAAATCTTGGAGCACTAACAGAGAAAAGTCTTCCTCTGCTGAAAAGCACTGGTTGCTTGATGGCCTATTTATTCTAATCCATAAATCTTTAACACTTGCTTGCTGTGCCTGCTTCAACTCCAAGTATATGTTGCACTCATGTGCTCCAAACGGGACATTAGTATAGTCACCCATTTCAGTTCTCAATTGATATCAAAGTTTCAAATAGCCGGCTATAGCCCCGCTATAGCTGTTTGAGAAGGTGCCGCTATGTAGCATAGCCCGCTAAACTCACAAAATAGCCCGCTATAGCTTATTTAGAGGGTCGCCGCTATTTGTCGTAGCCCACTATTTAAAACACCGATTGATATGCGTAAATGAGATTCAGCAGCAACATGTTGATACCGCTGCATCTGAGTGTTCAGAATCATGACCACACTGCGCCAAGTGGGACAAGAAAGGACAGGAAAAACCTGATGTGTGATTACTTAAACATGCCATATTTTATATACAACCCCGAATGTCAAACACTCCGTAAATGATGTCAAAAGATTGCCAGGATGGCCATTTATGGTTACAAAATTACAGAGGAAGTGTTGAGTATACATAATTCGTCCAACCCTCACATCTTCCTCAGGTTATCAAGCCGCGCCTGCAGATCATCATCTAATCCGCCGTCTGCCCCGCCAGCAGCTTCAGCTTGAGCGGTCTTTCCTGCTGCAACCGGCTTAGCAACAGCGGTAGCAGGAGCCTTGACAAGCTGCGTGTTCAGAGCATAAGATCAGCGTTACTTATAACCCTCCATACCATCCATCAAACTACTTGGTGCTGTAACAGGATAAAACGAAAAAGATGAAGGTAATCTTACCTCAGAGTTAATGTCAATGCCAATCTCATCAAGGACTTGGCTAACTAGCTCTTCTGTTTCCTCCTCCTCCTCATCGCCCTCCAAAGCGTCATCAATGGCATCAGCCATCACCTCGCTGGTCATCTCCATCTTCTCATTTTGCATCTCAAATTCCCGCATTATCTTCTGCAGTGCCGGTAGATTCATCTGCCTGTTCATCTGTCCCATGGCTTTTGTGACTCCCTTCATGGCTTCACCCATTGCTTGTGTTGATTTCAGTGTCTATAAATTTAGGAACCAGAGATTAAAGAGATCCTTTGCAAGGTTCATGAAATTGAGTAATAAGAAAAAATAGAGTTTTCCCAGCATAATGAACCATATTAAGAGAACGCCAGTGAATTTAAGACTTGAGTTGAGCGAGCATCTGTTCAGAGTCTGAAATAAATATAGCAAGTGCTTAAATAATATAGTTACCTGAATACGAAGAGATACACCTTGTAGCTGAGACTTAAGGGCATAGAATTTCGTGATCTGGTGCCTTGTGCGGATAAGGTCCTTGGCCATTACTTTTACAGCTCCCTGTGAACAATGTAAAAGAACTATTCATTGTACGTATTATCAAAAAAACTATTAACTGTCCCTAGTGTCGGAAAAGGAACATCGATACATGTTCTGCTAACATGCAAAACAAAAGACTTCAAATCTGAAAGATCAGCAATTTCCAGAAAAATACATACACGCAACAACTGGGCATCTATCGGCAGAAGTTTATGTCTTTCAACACACGATTAGCTTTGCGCTTTTATCCTATCAGACAACATAAACATGGATTTTTTTTTTGTCCTGAAATGGATTCTTTCTTGGATAATGAAACAGATAAGTTCAAAATCAAACCAGTCGCAGGTTAAAATTATGGCGATAGCAGGGAAGGATGATGTTTGTACAGATCTAAGATCTCAAAAAAAGGAAAAAAAATAGTATGGAGATCAAAATGAACACTTTGATCAACGTTCCTCACCTCCTCACGGGGATTACAAAATTGTCATCCGTAAAGCCATCACAAATGTAGATTGGTAAATTAACAGCAGTTAGCATTTTAATGATTTCATAGATTTCGAATTTAATACTCAGAACGTTTCGAAAAAACTGAATTCATGCAGTTGCGAATGAAGATAATTAACTCGCAATATGCCATATTGCCATCGAAACAACAAACAAGGCACAGATCGATTTTACGCGATACCAGAGAAGAATGATTCTAGTATTGTTCCTCCTTGGTTGCAGAACTGTGCCAAGATCAAGTGGAGCGGTTCCATCTACGCAACTCACTATGCTAAAACAAACTGTCACCTGCGACGCTATCAGACAGGCAGAACTGCCGGTAAGTGGAAAACATTTGGCATTTACAACACGACACAAGCCATTCAGAAAGTTACAGAGCATGAGACATATCGAAGCAGTTTCGGAGGACGTACCATCTGCCCTTGCTTGGCCAGCTTCTTGATCTCGGCGATGAGCTTCTTCTCCTGGGTCTGCAGGCCCTGCCTCTCCCTCTCGATGTCCCGGATGGACTTGTCCAGCATCCGCTTGTTCTCCCGCAGCAGCTCTGTCATCAAGCAAACAAACAAACAAACACATGAAACCAAGATTTTACCAGGAGAAAAATTAGCGTGAAATCAGCACCAGGAGAACACCGGGAAGCTCATGCCAAAAAAAACTATTTTTTTTCTTCTTTTGCTACACAAATCGGAACATGTTCCTCCCGGAATCGGCAACAGGGAACCCTAACTAAGGCAAAGGGGGGGGGGGGGGGG
>CBMN011744206.1:0-21041 GCA_000582825.1 Hordeum pubiflorum | reverse complement strand
ATGCGAATGATGCGATGATGAACGCAACAACCACTCGAATCACACGACGACAATGAAATAAAAGGGAATCTTCTCGAGTGTCGGTCCCGGGCTGTTACACGTCAGGGCGGAGATGGACAATCCGGTGGAGGAGGAGCTCCCACCGCCTTCACCTTCGATGACACCAGTGGCATCTAGAACGTCACCGCCGTCTGCGCGGCCCTTGTTGGAGGATGCCTCGCCGCGGGGGCACGTGAGCGGAACATCACGGTCTAAGGAACAGAGCCAGGTACGAAGGTCGGCCATGCTTCTACCCTCAACCCCCAGGCAGTGTGAGACGAGTCTGGTTACTACTATGCCCCATGGAGGCTTAGGGGCGAGGGATGAGGTTGAGAAGCTGGCAGGTGGCCATACCCCAACTGTTTCGACGGTGATGCGCTCTACTTGGTGCGTGGTAGGTGACCACAACCTAGCAGAGGGAATGACAACAGGGTGCATGCCAGGTGGACAGGTTACTCCTACCGGGCACGCGATGACTGATCGCGCGTTGGCAGGCGCGACGGAGGCTGGTCTAGTCGGATATGCGGCAGGAGGCCAAGTTCTAACTGGGCCCACTCCCGAGGAGGTTATCGCCTTCGAAGGATCCTCGACCCGACGACTGGTGATAGGTGGATGAGTCTTCACATCCAGGCTCAGCCAGACGTCGACAACCTACAGATGGGCCGTGCCATGCAAGCGGCTAAGCTTCGTAACATCGAGGCAACTACAGGTATGGCGGTCAATACTAGTTACTCTATTTTGCATTTCTCTGATGATGATATAATATTAAATGCAAAAAAAACTCGGGGTGTCATTGGGTAATAATGGGAAGGAAATCTCAAAATCTGTGAATGATCTTTTAGACTTAGAGGCTGAGAGGGCTATGGAGATGGTTAGGAATATTGCAGCGGTGAAGCCGATGAATGATTCTAATATTAATGCACTCGGGATGGAGGCATTAGAGTGTCTATGTGAGGATCTTGTGCCACCGTCTCTGATGCCTGGTGAGGATCACACAATCGGTTCAGAGGGGTATATGGATAAGCCAAAACGCACCTGGAAGAGGAAGGTGTATCCTGTATCTGCAGTTCGCAGAAGCGCACGATTCAAGACTGCAAATTTTTTTTATGATGAAAGATGAAAGGAATCTTTTGGAATAGCAGAGGTCTAGCTGACTTGGCTAAAAGATGATTTCTTGTGGAAACATCTCTAGAACACAAACTTGATTTTATTGCCCTATTAGAAACCGGTAGAGACAATTTTACTTCACAATTTCTTAGTACTCTTTCCGGTGGTATTGATTTTGATTGGCACATTCTGCCGCCAAGAGGAAGGTCTGGCGGGATCTTACTTGGGGTCAGGTGCGAGACGCTAGAAGTCCGGAACGTAATGTTTGGGGATTTTGCCGTTAAATTTAGAGTGCGCTTGAAGGATGATGGGTCCAATGGGTGCTTGTGGCAGTGTACGGTGCCGCCCAGCCTTAGCTTAAGATGGACTTCTTGGCTTACCTCGTCAGGATATGTGGGGACGAGCGACTACCGATTTTAGTTGGAGGCGATTTTAATATCATTAGGCGAAGAGATGAAAAAAATTAATGATAACTTTGATGGCAGATGGTCAGTCATGTTTAATTCAATCATCGAAAGCCTAGATTTGCGAGAGATTGAGTTATCGGGCAGAAAGTTTACCTGGGCGAACGCTCTGCCCAATCCAACTTTTGAGAAGTTGGATCGGATTCTTACTAGTGTGGAATGGGTGCAGAAATTCCCTTTGGTTTTTTTTTTGACCTTGAAACAGCATGAGAGGCTCCTACTATGATATATTAAATAAAGACTTTACATCACATATTACAAGCCCAGAGCAGGGTTGGGCTGACCCACAGAGTGGGTAAGGAAGAGAATAAAGAGCAAGAGCAAGTCTCTAGGGAAGAAAAGGTGTATGAAGATCTGAGAGTAGATCAAACAGAGAGAATAGAGTTACAAAGATAGAGCTAATAGGGTGATGTAGTCCCAAAACTCTTTGCCTACTCTATATTTAAGCCACAAGAAATTCCCTTTGGTGACAGTTCGAGCGATGCCAAGAGGGATTTCTGATCATACCCCATTGCTTGTTAACTCTAGGGAGGCAACACATGTGGGTAACATGAATATATTCTCCTTCGAGTTAGCTTGGTTCGAGAGAGAAGGATTCATGGACCTCATAGCTAGAGAATGGACAAGGGCCACATGGGGAGGATCGAATGTTGATAGATGGCAAAATAAGATTAGGCACTTGAGACAGTTCTTACGGGGCTGGGCAAAACATGAGAGCGGAATTTATAAGACGGAGAAAGAAATGCTTCTCAATCTTATAAACGAGCTAGACATAAAAGATGAATCTTCCTTGTTAGATGACAATGAGAGGGCATCTAAAGCGGAGGCAGAACACAATCTCAAACAGCTTCTCAGAGAAGACGAGTTGAAATGTGCACTTAGAGCAAAAGTGCGACAGGTAGTACAGGGTGATGACAACACACAGTTTTTCCATATGATTGCTAATGGAAAACACAGAAAGAAAAAGATTTTCCAGCTTGAGCAAGATGAGGGTACAATTGTAGGGCACGAAAACCTAAAGTTGTACATCTCTGATTACTATAAGCAGCTATTTGGGGCTCCCGAGGACAATTTCGTGTCTATGGATGAGCAGATGGTCGGAGATATTCCTCAGCTCGGGACAGACGAGAATGAGATATTGACCACACCATTCACGGAGAAAGAGGTGTTTGAGGCCATATCACAAATAAAAAATAATAAGGCACCAGGTCCAGACGGATTTCCGGCTGAGTTCTACAAAAAATGTTGGCCCATTATTAAAGATGACTTACTTCCGATGTTTCATGATTTGTTTAATGGGCACCTGCAACTTTTCCACCTAAACTTTGGGACAATTACGTTGTTGCCAAAGAAGGAGGGCGCGGTGCGAATTGAACAATTCCGTATTATTTGCCTGCTTAATGTGAGTTTCAAAATATTTACGAAGGTCGAGATGAATAGATTGACTCAGATTGCACATGCTGTGGTGCAGCCTAGTCAGACGGCTTTCATGCCAGGCAGAAACGGGTGTGGTTGTCCTTCATTAGACCCTGCATGCACTCGAAGAAACTAGATGGGGTTATCTTCAAAGTGGATTTCGAGAAAGCGTATGATAATGTTAAATGGCCGTTCCTACAACAAGCCTTACGTATGAAGGGATTTGACGACATATGGAGGAAGCACGTTGAATCCTTTGTACAAAAAGGCAGCGTTGGAATTAAAGTTAATAATGATATTGGTCATTACTTCCAACTCACAAAGGTCTTCGGCAGGGAGACCCCATGTCCCCTATCCTATTTAACGTAGTTGCAGACATGTTGGCAATTATCATAGGAAGGGCTAAAGAGGAAGGCCTGGTAGGAGGACTAGTACCACATCTAGTGGATGGTGGTGTGTCTATACTATAATACGCAGACGATACTATTTTGTTTATGGAACACGATATAGCAAAGGCCAAAAATATGAAACTAATTCTTTGCTCATTCAAACAGTTGTCGGGGTTGAAAATTAATTTTCACAAGAGTGAATTGTTCTGTTTTGGGAGAGCCAAAGAGGAGCAAGACGTTTACAAACAATTGTTCGGTTGTGAATTGGGAAGCCTACCGTTCAACTATTTAGGCATACCAATTCACCATCGTAAATTATCGAACAAAGAGTGGAAGTGTATTGAGGATCGTTTCGAGAAAAAAACTAAGCTATTGGAAGGGCAAGCTTTTGTCTTACGGAGGACGGTTAATATTGATTAAGTCAGTTCTCACAAGTATGCCTATGTTTCTTCTGTCCTTCTTTGAGATACCGGTAGGGGTACGCAAAGGTTGGACTTTTATCGATCTCGCTTCTTCTAACAGAGTGATGAAGTTAAGAGGAAGTACATAAGTAATATAACAATACTAAACCGGCAAGCTTTTGCTTTTCCTGGTTTGTTTGACTTTTCTTTTTTACTGCCACCAGGGATTTACCGCTTAAGGGGCTCAAAATATCTTGAGATAAGGGTGGGGGAGCCTCTCCATTGTTCTGAGATAGGGAGACAGAGAGAGAGTCAGACAGGGGAGCAGGCCGTCCTCCATCTCCCACGCCGACGGCAGTGCCGTGTCCGTTCCGTCTGCCGCGTTACTCCATGAGCGACGGCGGTGGCCGTGCCATATCCTCCCTCCCAGCCTACTCAAACGGCCTCTAAATACCGATCCGGCCTCCTCCGGTGGCCACGGCGGGTCAAGCTCCGCCCCATCCCGTCGTCTTCTAGCTACTTGCCTTCGCACTGCTCCCACGCAGCGGCGCCTCCCCTCGCCTCTGGTCTTCTCCAGCCACCTCTCTGCCTTAGTCCAGCCTTCTCCTTCGTAGAGCACCAGGCGATTCTCCTCCTCAAATTCTTCTGACTTTCCTCATGGATTGAAGTCCAAAACTCTCTAATTAGTAATTACCCCATGGTTTTTGGCTTGGAGGACTTGGATTTGTTGGGGCTGTGCTTCCTCTCATCCGGGCTCAGTTTGCAATGCCGCTGGATGAGCCAGGGCCGGATGCGATTTGATTTTAATCCCACTCCTCACCCTCTACATCCGAGGTAAGCTCCCACTACTTCTTTCCTTGTGTATTTCAGTTAGTTTTGGTGGTCTTTATGTTCCTTAGGCTGTGGTCGTAGGTACCCTAATAAAGCTGGTGTACAAGGCGAGTTGCGATGGCAAGGTGGAGCTGCTATTCATTGAGTTCGAGAGGCGGACTGCAGTTGAGTACTTTGAGTTTTTCCAGAGCACCTATTCATTGAGTTTAAGAGGTGGAGTGCAGATGAGTACTTTGAGTTTTTCCGGGCTGAAGGGCTTCTCCGCTACAATGGTACAATGTTACTTGCCTCACCTGCCTGCAATCCCGAATTGATTGAAGCAAGCCAAGAGAAGCACATGGGTGACTCGCCTAGCTGACAACCAAAATTGAAGGGCAGTGTCTGGGATCGAGATGTGGTGCCCTGATTTCGGGGAGAAAAGGAGGATAGGTAGCTGGGAGAGCTAAACGAAAGAAAAAGAGGAAAATATCCACCCGTCATTGTTTTTCAGATTACTTGCTGCTCGGAGGCTTGCTGTTTTCTTGACATTGTTTGTCTTGAGGTTGCTTACCACATACACCACGTGGTTGGGAGGCTCGATGTTTATAACAGTAGTTGATCAGACCCGGCTAATTGAGAGGTTACAATGTTTGTTCTTCCACACAGGTTTATTCCTTGTGTAGATTCTTTTCAATGCTTGGCTACGGTTTATTCCAGGTATGCACATAAAAAATTCAGACATTTTTGTAACTATTTTGCTGCATATTAAATTGTTCGGAAATGAATTGCGTTAGAATGTTCAACACTAGATATATAAATAATGAAGGCCATAATTGTGAAAAGTTGTGTTGGTTTACACTTTACAATTAATTTGTTCTGTAATGTACCAAAATTCTTTGTGGGTAACTAAAACTTATTTACTGTCGAATGAGTCCTTTGTATTCTGGCGGGGTTGTTGAGAAAGGAGATAAATGAAGTGCAAACTATTGCCAGCAAAAATCAATGTAGAGCTGCAGTTCCATGTTGTCTTCATCATTCAGGTATGGACGACGAGCAGCTGAGCTTGCTGTCATTGCATTGTTAAACAAGAGGTCAATATGATTGGCTTTCCTGCTGTGGACTTTGCCAAGGTATAGATATGCTGATGCATTTCCTCAACCTCAGCGTTTTACATGTTGGTTGTTCACTTCGGTTGATGGTGGTTCATTTTTTTCCAACTTAGTGAATGGTCTGCTATGTATACACGGAACTGAAAGTTTGCATCATAGATGGGTATCTTCATGCCTTATTTCTCTTGCGTAGATTGGATACTAATTTTCAAGTGTTCAGGGAATTCTATCTTGGCTTGAATTCCTTGATGTTTACTTTAGCCTGGATAGACTTGGCAAATGGCAGCTTTTGCTTTAATTTTTATGAGTCAGCTAAGGCATCAACTACCATATGATGATCTTCTCATCATATTATTTTCTTTGTTCTTCCTAATTTTAATGCACTACAGAAGGTTGGTCGTCGCCTCATAGATTTTTGACTTTTGATGGGCAAAACGTTTCTACGAAATACAATTATTACAACACTAAGATCATATGCTCGGATAGTTCTTGCTATTGCTTCTTTAGGGGTCACATCCTTGTTATTTCCTGGTTGACGAATATGCCATTCTTGCTTCTTAAATTCCCTATATAAATTAGTAGTGATACCTGATGTTCTATGTCCAGGGTTCCCCAGATGTGATTTTGCTTGATAAAGCTTGCTTGGTCCTGTGGGATGAAGCTCCAATGGTCCACCCGTCACTGTTTCGAAGCTCTTGACAGAATTTTCAGAGATATACTTGCAGTATATGATAGTTCAAGGTCACTTTCTCCTTTTAGAGGAAAGGTTGGCTTGGTGGCGATTTTAAGCAAATACTTCCTGTTATGCAAGGAGGTGCTAAGACTGAAATTATTGGAGCTTCTCCTGGTTATGTCACCTTTATGGAGGCATATCAAGGTTCTGAAGTTGCATATAAATATGTGTCTTGCCCCTGATGCCATTGGAGCTTCCTCTCTCTTCAATTATGCGAGGAATTGGCTGAATTTCCATAGTTGGTTCAACATATTAACAGTTACTGCAGATGAAGCATCAACATCGAGCAAGGATTCTACTTCATCTATATGTATTCTGGAAGATTTGTTACTGCTGCCATCATCGGACACCACAACTGCTACTTCATTTGATATGTTTTGTTTCTATTGTCTCAATCTGTTTTACTCAGCCTAATTTTTTTCTTCTGGACATCTGGTACCCATTATGAGAAGATTTTTGCTGCAGCAGTTTCGGTTCAATTAACTGGCATAGTTCAGTCTAGCTATTTTCTTTCGCATGAGTGTTCTTATATTTTTAAACGAAGAACAGTAGACCCTTATTATGTATTACTGATTTATTGGATTTACTAGATTTAATCACTTAGTATAACTGATGGTTCACATACACACTCTAGGATCTGGCTGATGGTCGACCCGTTACTTACATCTATGTTACTGAAAGATGTCGATTGATACTCATACAAGAATAAGCTTACTGTTCAAATCACCAGGATATGGAACACTGGAGCCCCGATGGGACTGATTTGCATGGCTTAAACTTCGTTATGGTAGACCGCAAGGTTAAATTGGCACTACTACTATTGTTTTGCCATCTATTTTTGCCAAGTGTTGCACAATCCAATATAGGCTATCATCTTTGGTAGGGTGACACAATGAAGGGAACAATTCCCAAAAGAAGAATGCACATATTTAATAGCAGAACTCATGAAAGGAGTTGTCTTAGAAAGAGATGCAGACAAGATTCTGTAAAATTATAATCCCAGCTCTGTCACAAACATTCAAATGTAATAGATAAATTCATTATTATCATTGGTTGTATATCTATATATTCACTGTCCGAACATGCATTGTAAGCCCTTTCTCCCCTACTTGCAAACATGCTCCAAGACAAAACAAACATCTGTATAAATCATAACGAAGGCAATGACGGGCACGGGCGCGGCGTCACGCCGCGCTTCCGGCGCTAGTACTTACTAGACGGGATATTATCTGTAGGCCCAAGGACCAAGGAGGTCTGGGGATTGAGAATTTAGAAGTAAAGAACATATGTCTGCTTAGTAAATGGATGTTCAGACTACCTGTGGAGACGGAAGGTATGTCGGTACAAATTTTGCGTAATAAGTACTTACAATCTAAGACCTTGGCCCACGTCAGTTACACCCAATGATTCACCCTTCTAGGAAGGTTTGATGAGAATGAAAGCAGCCTTTTTCCATAGAGCTAAATTTATCATTGGAAATGATGAGTCGACGAGATTCTAGGAGGATACGTGGTTGGGGGAGACGCCTCTAGCCACACAGTATCCATCTCTCTATAATATTGTGCAACATAAGAAGGCGTACGTTGCCACAGTACTATAACAGTCTAATCCTCTAAATATTCAATTCCGACAAGCTTTGGTGGGTCATCACTGGAAAGCGTGGTTACACTTAGTTAGAAGACTCATGGAGGTTCAGTTATCGGACGAGCCTGATAGGCTTCATTGGAAGCTAACCTCAAATGGCATCTTTTTAGTGAAATCGATGTATTTGAACTTATAGATATTGGACCACTCCCCCAAGTCGATCCATATTTGGAAGGTCAAAGTACCCTTACGAATCAAAGTCTTCATGTGGTTTGTTCACAAGGAGGTGATTCACACTAAGGATAATTTGGCAAAGCGCAATTGAAAAGGTAGTAAACGATGTAGCTTTTGTGATCATGATGAAACTATCAAGCACCTTTTTCTTCAATGTCCGTTAGCAAAAAAAATATGGCAAACAGTTCGTATAGCCTTTAATATCATACCTTCAGATAGCATTGACACGTTGTTTGGGACGTGGCTAAATGGAGTTGACATAATCACTGCGAGGCATATTCGTATAGGAGTATGTACTTTACTTTGGGCTATATGGAACTGCCGGAATGACATGGTTTTTAACAGACAACCACATATAAATTTTTTGCAGGTACTCTACAGGGCATCGGCGTTGATCCGCACATGGTCATTACTGACTCCTGTGGAAACCAGCGAGCCTTTGGTTACTGGGTCCATCCGGTGGGAGATGGTAGCTCGAGATATCTACAACCGGTTTGGATGGCGGTTCAGTAATAGGATAGATGGTTAGGCATCTAGTTCTATTTTCGCCGTTTGTGGCATCTTTTTTATGGATTATTTTGCAACTCCGGTTGAGTTTGTCCCGAACCGCAGACTATTTTATTGCTTTCATTAATAAAGGAGCCGCATGCATCGTATTGATGCAGAGGCCGAAGGTAATCCACTTTTTCAAAAAAAAAAAACAGCTTGGTGCGTCCAGAAAATACTAAAGCCTAGCAATCTTACACCTATGAAAGATCTTGTTTGACGTGTCACATTCATGAATAATTTTTTGAAACTACTAGGTGAGTCCAACTCTCATAACCTACTCCTTGTCCAGTGTCCGCAGGGAACATCTAGACGTCCTCGTTTGCTCCTGAATTAATTAGGATGGCTAATTAAACCGGAGGCGATCGATGCCACGGCAAGCGCATCTAGATCAAAACCATCGCAAAAAATATCAAGTAGATCTCTCGTCGTAAAGCAGAGAGTGACAGGGTGGATGGCCTGTGCCTCGCTGCAGCAATCAGAAGGCACCATTTGGAATAAAGTAGAGAACTTTACACCAGGGAATTATAGAAAGCAAGAATGTGTCACCGTCTCGGTGAGCGTTGCCGACGTGCGGCTTCAGGCCCATTTTTTCCCCTGCGATTATTGTGAGGTACTCTTTCAAATTGTCTAGAGATCGACGGGGCCACTCGATCTTTGGGGCAACCTGGTCCGTAGCCGTCCGTTTCAAGAACTGTTGTACCCATCTCCTCCAGAATAATATCTGATTTCTGACCCTGTATGTTTGTATGCTTGTATGGACATAAGATGCCATAGGATGGATCAATTATAGTAGTTCGATTGATACGGTTTCCTCACAAAATACGCTCTAAATAACCTCTCCTACTTCAAAAACACATATAAAGTTTTGTTTTTCATCGATCTTCGACCTACTTCCCCCTCCCCATCCCACAACCACATTATGCTCTCCTCACCCACACCCCGTTTTATATTTCGTTTTAGGGGGTAGTTTCTTTTCTCAAACAGGCCTTGGTAATACCTTCTGAATAAAAGCCAAAAAAAAAACCATTGTTATTTGGTAAGCCATTGAACGCATATCAATCGACGTATTACGGAGCAATCATGGTATTTAACCATAGCAATACAAATCTTGGTAAACCACTAAATGCGTATCAATAACTTTATTTTCGTAACAAATTTTAGTCGTGTAGCAACACATGTGCATAGCTAGGCGGTGTGGAACTATGATGACCGTAAAATGAAAAGGCGCAACTAGATCTAGATTCACTATGAAAAGTGGTGCAATGCAAACGTTTACAAGAGAACCAACCATTCTCAAGTGTGTTTTATTAAGACGAACTACAATCATTCGACAAACGAGTTGGCGTTCTTGTTGATAGAGAGATGCATATCTTAAGTTTGAAACCCCTTGTGTTTTATTCGCAAAAAAAATAAACCCCTTGTGTTTGGATGTGGAGTATTTCCATCTGACATCAAATGCTCTTGGTGAACAGTAAAATCGTAGAAAATAGTATTTTTTAAAACTTCTCATTTTTTGGTAACCTTTGACAAATGTTCTATGTGCTTGCAAAAAATTATCATGAATGAACATTCCTGGAAGTCGTGGCAAAAAAACAAAATCGATACTCCAAAAATGCTATCTTTGAAAGCATTTTGGAGTACTGATTTTTTTTGCCATGACTTATACGAATGCCATTTCATGATGGAAATTTTCAAGCATAGAAAACTTTGTCAAAGGTTACAAAAAAATTCAGAATTTTTTGAATTTGTTTTCATTTTCTTTTGATTTTACTGTTNNNCCGAGCTCATTTGAGCTCGGGAGTAGAAGAACCCTTTCCCTTGTGTTTGTTCTTTATTAGACTGCATTCGGAGAACATCTAACCATGTTGACATGTCTCGTTGAATATTAGCTACATAGTTTATCTAAGTAGTATGAATTGAAATTTTATTTCAAGTCCAAGTTCCATGACACATACATAATCCTTGGGCGCCATCGGATATTAGTCTGCCTCCTTGATACATATGTCCACATAATGTCATAATATCATCTCGTAGTGTGGCCAACAAACTGCAGATCGAACATCTAATGCATAATATGTGAATCTATGGTGGGCAGATCGATTGTGATGCTTTGTCCCATGAAAACAACTTGTTTGGCCGTGTGCGTCCACGTACACACTACGCGGGACACGGTTCATGGCCTTCCATGATGATGACGGTGGATGTTACGTCTATTTGTTTGCTGTCACAAACCTCCCTTGTCCATCTTCCATGATTCCCATCTAGGAAGCAAGATAAGACCATCGAGACTAAAATCACTCCATCTCCGTCGAAGTAGATTTAATTGTAAAAGGTAGAAGTAACTTGAAAAATGATGCAGAAAGCGAGGCAATCGATCTGGATCAATATTTGCTTCTCTGCTATTGATTGGATCGGTTGCAGTAAAACAAATTTGAGTGTATTCGCAACACATTTATAAACTTTGTTCGCAAACCTCCTCCCAAGTTTAGAACCCAAGTAAAATCTCAGGGAAACCTTCTTATTCATTTTTGTTCTTTGAGTAACCCTCGAGAGGGGCGAGGTTCCTGCATTTCTATACGGAAAAAGAGAATTACTTAGTTTATTAGAAAAAAACCAGACAAATACCAAATACAAAAGGGCGACGCGAAAGCCGATGAAACGCAAGAACAACACACCACCACACATGCAGACAACCGATCAAAATACCGGGAGGCGCCGCACCCCCACGCCAATGGAGGGGGAGACACCGGGCCGCTATTCGAGGAGCGGGCTTGGGCCGCCCAAACATCGCACCACAAGAGCCCAGTCATTCTACATCGTCCATTCTATATATGGTGGAGCCCTCGTCATGCAAAGCGAGACACGATTCAAAACACAGAACGTGGAGGTCTGGAAATTCCGTATGGTTACCCTGCTGCAAGCTGGTACACCACAGCCCCTTGGAATCTAGCAGGGGCCATTAGTTTTGGAGTGAGCATGTGACAGCGCATCACGGATCCTTCCCTAAACAAATCAATTAATAGCACAAGTACAAAATGGCTGGTTGTCCTGCGCGAGAGAGAAGGTTGGATCCGGGCTCGCCCACTCCGTTCAATAATTCCCATATGCGGCCCTGCCCCTCCGCCAGGCCCACCCGTCAACAGGCGCCCCACGCACGCGCTCGCCCACACCGCCGGCTGACGCGTGGCCCCGGCAGAGGCTGGCCCCGCCAGACAGCGTCGTGGCGGCTCGGCAGCGGGCCAGCGGCGCACGGAGGAACGAATATCAATAGAAAAATCGGAGCCTGCCTCACAGGCCACCAGATGATAGTCGACAGAGTCCCCACCCCACACTCACGCACACTCCCTCATCTCTCCCCCCTCTCGCCCCTGGGCGAAATCGACGCCACAGCGGGAGGGAAAGCTTCCGGGGTTGGCAGGGATTCCCCCTCTTATACGCCTGCCCGGCTCGCCAGATTCCTCACAGCTTCCCTGCGAGGTCCCGTGCCCGAGCGGAGATCCTGAGTTCCGGAGGCCGACTTCGGGTAAGCGCGCGCGCGCGCGGCCGAAGCTCTGCCCCTGCTTGTTTTGTGTGTGCGTGTGGAGTAGAGGCGACCGTGGCCGGCTACTTCTGTCGAATCTGATTTGTTCTTGGGTGTTGTTGTTATATCTTACGAGCTTTGCGGGCTGACGAGTGCTGTTGTTGGTGGTGATTGTGCTGTGCAGGGGTAAGATTCGGCGGCCATGTCGGGCGCCGTGCTGGTCGCCATAGCGGCGTCCATCGGGAACCTGCTGCAGGGGTGGGATAATGCGACCATTGCAGGTAATTCGTTCGTGCCTCCGGAAAAACAGTCGGTCTTTCGACGCGGTTGGGAAGATACTCTTTGTGTTGTTGCGCTTCCTAGGGGCCCGTGTTAGGTGGCAATTATTGGGTATCTTGCCGGCTCCGATCATGACGGATTTGGTGGAGCTGCATGTAGTAGCAGCAGTAGTAATAAAAACAGATATTCTTTCTTGTTCTAGTACAATCTTTAAAAGCCGATCAAGCAATTGAAACGAAATCCTCCCAAGATTTCCGAGTTCTCTGATCGGATCCATCTCATGCGTGATCTGCGCGTCTGAACCATGATAATTCAGTCCGTGTCAACATGTTCAGAATTCTGAACTGGTACGGATGCTTTGACTTCACGCTGACCATGTTGACTTGCCGGTGTGATCTCTTCAGGTGCCGTTCTGTACATAAAGAAGGAGTTCAGCCTGGAGACCCAGCCCTTGATCGAGGGCCTCATCGTCGCCATGTCGCTCATCGGGGCGACGGTTATCACCACGTTCTCAGGGGCGGTGGCTGATGCTGTTGGCAGGCGGCCCCTGCTGATCGCCTCGTCTGTCCTTTACTTTGTCAGTGGCCTGGTGATGCTCTGGGCGCCCAACGTCTATGTGTTGCTCTTGGCCAGGCTCATCGACGGGTTCGGTATTGGGTTGGCTGTCACCCTTGTCCCTCTGTACATTTCGGAGACCGCCCCGACTGACATTAGAGGACTGCTGAACACACTGCCGCAGTTCAGTGGGTCAGGAGGGATGTTCCTTTCTTACTGCATGGTGTTTACCATGTCCCTCATGCCGCAGCCTGACTGGAGAATCATGCTTGGGGTTTTGTTGATCCCGTCGCTTATGTACTTTGCATTGACGGTCTTCTATTTGCCTGAGTCGCCCAGATGGCTTGTGAGCAAAGGAAGAATGGCTGAGGCCAAGCGAGTGTTGCAAAGACTGCGGGGAAGGGAAGATGTCTCAGGTTTGTCTGTCTTCTCTAAATACTCGCTAGTCTGACAGGCATAAAATCTCCTATGGTTTTACTCATGTGTGATTAACTGTGCAGGAGAAATGGCCCTTCTTGTTGAAGGATTGGGTGTTGGGAAAGACACACATTTTGAGGAATACATAATTGGACCTGATGATGAGCTTGCTGATGACGGGCTGGCTCCAGATCAAGAGAAGTTGAAACTCTACGGAGCTGAAGAAGGGGTATCTTGGATCGCCCGTCCTGTTAGGGGCGGCGGCCAAAGTGCACTTGGAAGCGCTTTGGGCCTCATGTCTCGTCATGGGAGTATGGTTAGTCAGGGTAAATCTCTCGTTGACCCCCTTGTCACTCTCTTCGGAAGTGTCCATGAGAAGATGCCTGAGGTGATGGGGAGCATGCGGAGCACTTTGTTTCCTAACTTTGGCAGCATGTTTAGCGTGGCGGAACAGCAGCAGGCTAAAGCTGACTGGGATGCTGACAGTCATAGGGATGATGATGATTATGCATCGGATCATGGTGCTGATGACATTGAGGATAACCTCAATAGCCCGCTTATTTCTCGTCAAGCGACAAGCGTGGAGGGTAAGGAGATTGCTGCACCTCATGGTAGCATAATGGGTGGTGTGGGGAGAAGTAGTAGCATGCAGGGAGGGGAGGCAGTAAGCAGCATGGGCATTGGTGGGGGGTGGCAGTTAGCTTGGAAGTGGACTGAGAGAGAAGGTGCAGATGGGCAAAAAGAAGGCGGCTTCCAGCGTATTTACTTGCATGAGGAGGGCGTGTCAGGTGATCGGAGAGGCTCTATATTGTCTATGCCAGGAGGTGATATTCCTCCTGGTGGTGAGTATATCCAGGCAGCCGCTCTAGTGAGCCAACCTGCTCTTTACTCGAAGGACCTGATAGAGCAGCAGCTTGCTGGTCCAGCCATGGTACACCCATCCGAGGCAGTTGCCAAGGGTACAAAGTGGGCAGAACTATTTGAACCTGGAGTGAAGCATGCACTGTTTGTTGGCATAGGATTACAGATCCTGCAGCAGGTAAGCTGTTTTTGCCTTTGTGTTGCATATAAATACCAATGTATGTGCTGCCAAGTGCTCTTGACAACTAATTTAGCACAAGCATTTCTTATAGATCTAGTTTCTAATAGTCTTCGTTTCCTCTTCAAACTAAAACTTAAATAATATAACATTTGTTGCGTGCTGCCCATGACTTCTTGTTGAAGTTCTTACTTTTAACCTTATTACGTTTTTTTTTTGATTTGCTGTCTAGGGTAAGCAACACTGGTATTATGTTGCTGTAGGTTTCTAAAGTAAATAAACTTGATAAACCTGCTAATCTGGATAACATAATTTTGCTTATTAACCTGTGAGTGCTACTAATTCGTCTTTAGTCCTTCCGAGTTCCTTGCTGGCTTCGCACAAGATCAATTTTGGAGTTCGGTACACCTTCCTTAAGTTTGCACATCTTGAAGTTACTTAAAAAGGGTATTCTCATACATTCAGGATTAACTAATTGTAATCTCTACTTTGCCAATACATCAAACAAAAGAGTAGAACAATATAATATTTTTGATTCAAAGGGTATATTCTAACATCTACCTTGATTCAAAGGGGGTGTACCGAAACAAAACTCTCAATTTTGACATCTTCTGGTAAACAGTATAATTTTAAAGAAAGATGGCGTGGTAGAAACACATAATAACATTCTATTGAACAAGATGATAGAAGAGCTGTCGAGAATGGTCTATGGTACATGGAGCATGTGGATGTAAGGTCACAAAATTTGATTAATGGGTATTTTCTCAGAAGCATGGAAACTATTGGTTAACCTTTTTTCTTTAATCTTATTGTTGAATATAATTGTGGTCTTCCTAGAATAAATGATCGGCACAGTATTTCACTTTGTGACATAATTCAGTTTCCTCATCCCTGTTACCTTTCGTCCCTATGTTTTCTTTTATGTTTCTTCTATGCTTCATGTTTAGTGTGCTTTGACCTAAATATAAATACAAATATATTGCATACCAAATGTTCTTGTGCTGATGATCAACTTTTGTATTGTTCAGTTTGCGGGTATCAATGGAGTCCTCTACTACACACCTCAGATACTTGAGCAAGCAGGTGTGGGGATTCTTCTATCAAACATTGGACTAAGCTCTTCCTCTGCATCTATTCTTATTAGTGCCTTGACAACCTTGCTGATGCTTCCCAGCATTGGCATCGCCATGAGACTCATGGATATGTCAGGAAGAAGGTTAGACTTCACGTTTTGCATGATATTGCTTACTTGTGATAGAATGTGATATTGTTGAATGTAAACAAAAGAGTAACTATTCTTCCATTTTGTTTCGCATCCAGGTTTCTTCTCCTCTCAACAATCCCTGTCTTGATAGTGGCACTAGCTATCTTGGTTTTGGTGAATGTTCTGGATGTCGGAACCATGGTGCACGCTGCGCTCTCAACGATCAGTGTCATAGTCTACTTCTGCTTCTTCGTCATGGGTTTTGGTCCTATCCCGAATATTCTCTGCGCGGAGATTTTCCCCACCTCCGTCCGTGGCATCTGCATTGCCATCTGCGCGCTAACCTTCTGGATTGGTGACATCATCGTGACATACACTCTTCCTGTGATGCTCAACGCCATCGGACTCGCTGGAGTTTTTGGAATATATGCTGTCGTTTGCATAATAGCCTTTGTATTCGTCTACATGAAGGTCCCTGAGACAAAGGGCATGCCCCTGGAGGTCATCACCGAGTTCTTCTCGGTCGGGGCGAAGCAGGGCAAGGAAGCCACAGACTAGTTGCTCTGATCCGGTGAGCCGCGTTGCTGGTGGTAATTTTGTGGTGTCATGACTACTACTACACTGGTTAACCTGCGATGCTTTGGTGAAGAAACTTCAAAGAGAGCAGATACGAAAGATTTTACATCGTGAGGCTGAATCGTGTCGTCGTAGGCAGGCTTTTGGAAGTAGGATATGTACTTAGATCATCTGTTCTTTTCGCTTTGGAACTTCGTATTTGTGTTATTCAGAATTTCTTGCTCGTGTAACTAGTGTTGCTATCACAATTTATGTTGTTTATGTTTTTGCCTTGCTCAGTCCAGTTCTCTTTGTTGCCAGTTCTCAGTTGCCAGTCAATTTAGCAGTTCAGCTGTGCCATCACTGTTTATTAGGACTACTTTAGTTGTGCTTCTTGGTGTATGGGACAGTCGGGGCATCTCGAACGGCGTCCGTCAAAACGGCCGCAAACATCCAAACTGACGCGTCTAGAATTTTTTTTGCCATCCAATGAGGTG
Source organism: Hordeum pubiflorum (assembly GCA_000582825.1). Taxonomy (NCBI): domain Eukaryota; kingdom Viridiplantae; phylum Streptophyta; class Magnoliopsida; order Poales; family Poaceae; genus Hordeum; species Hordeum pubiflorum. The sequence goes on along the minus strand of CBMN011744206.1, from coordinate 4,140 downwards.
CCACATACGTCTCAATTCCTACAAACCGGATGCAAAGATGGGGATATTTGAAGGAGTTTGGACCTCTGCTATGTAGGGCTTCGACAACCTTGGCCCATCCAAAACGTCAGCCGTGTCTTTCTCACCTTGTCCATCCCCTTTGCTTTGTATCTGCTCTCTTCCTGGCCAACGCCGTTGTTGTATCACCTTGGCCACCCGTCCCGGTCTTGTTAGACATCTGCCGCTCCATTGGAACATTAGGCCCGCTTTGCGTACGCCTCCTCCCCCCCTCCCTCCTCCCCCCACACCATCTGTTCGCCGCCTAGGCACCCTCCTCCCCCTCAGACTGCAGCTACCGTCCACGCGGGACACCACACTCAGCAAGCGTTTGTCCAAATGCCATAGCCAAATTATTGACAATTGTTTACTTACTTTGAAGCAAACACGGTGGATTCGGCTGATGAGTACTTCTACACCAATTTCATAAATCCGTCAAATGAAGAGGAAGGATATCAGGATGAAACAGTGAGATGCATACGGTCCTTGCGTACGGAGGAGCATGTCTTGAATTTCAAGGGATCAATTAAGGAACATCGAATGTTTAATCGTAAGTGGGCACGCAAGCATTTGACGTTGATGGATGACTACTTTGCACTCGATGCCCTATTTGCGGACAATTTTCATCCGCGCTTTCTGATCCAGAAAAATACTTTTGACCGCCTCTACCTATGATGTCTATGCCTATGATGACTACTTCATCTTAAAGAAGGAAGTTGTTGAAAAAAACTAGATTCTCTCGTTACAAGAAATGCACGACTGCATTGGTGAGACAGAAAGTGTGTGGAGAGGACATTTGGAGTGCTCCAAGCCCATTTTGCGTTTGTTCGATGACCTGCCAAAATATGATATCCAAAAACCTTGTGGAAGGTGATGATATCCTATGTGATGATGCATAACATGATTGTGGAGAATAAGGGTGAAGGATCCATCGAAGATCTGGAATTAGAGAACTTGGATGATCCTATCCAACTTCCAGCTCAGAATCCAACCATGTTTGAGGAATTTGTCCAAATGCATCGACAAATTCAACATCGAGGAACTCATGAGCGGCATAAAATGATTTGATTTAGCAACTACGGGCGCTTAAAAGGGACAAATAGAAAAATATAATTCAAGTTTGACTATTTTATTTAAAAAATTAATGTTTGTATTGTAATATTTAAATTTGAACTAGTGTTGCATTTGAATATTTTTACTACTCAAAGAATTATGCTCATCTATATGTATTTTGTGTGTGGCAGACTTCAGAAGAGAGAAAAGAGAGGCGGACGTTCCATGGGTAGAGTTAGATGGCCGGCTCTTGTATTCATATCTCGTATTTCCACGAACAGATAATGAGTCTGATATGTGGAACTTCGTTGGAGATGTCTTCCGCTGACCCGATGTGTATTTGTTGCAACGACCAAAAGATAAACAAGGTGAAAAGTGAAGCTCATTTTCTTGTCGTTAACTTTCTTAAGAGCATCTCCACCAGTTTCCATATTCATAAAATAACCGTGATTTAGGGGAAGTTTGACAAAAATAATCTCTCCAAAGTTTCGTAAACATGATTTTTTTACAGGACCCCGATAATGTCCAAAACTGTTCCTCCAACTATGAGAAGATAACCCTTCCTGTAAAAGTGTCATGTCAGTAGTTCTGTCATTGGAGTCCGTCGTGCCTCCACCCTAGCCAACCGTATGTTAGCCTTGGCGCCGCCACCGCCGACCATCGCTGCCCTCCCCACTGTCACCACCCACCGCCGCCTGCTGTCTGTCACCGCCACGCCATCACTAAAACCAGTTTTAGGGAAAAAAATAACCGGATTGAAAAAATACGTGAGAACTTCCTCTGAATTATACGCCTTAAAATTAAAGGGAGATTTTTTTATAAGAACGGCTGGAGGCGGTCTTAGGGCATTTACACCCATGGACACCATATCCGGGCCGTCAAACGCCCACAGATGCGCCCGGGTGCGTCCGCGGGCACCGGGCAGTGACCGGACGCATCTCATTTGTCTGCTCTCCCAGCTGCGTCCCTCATATCTGAAATCCCAAACTCATGTAACCCATGCAATGCTACATACATAAATATGAGGAACACATTTAATTCATCCGATATAATCGGATCATAGTTCATCGTCGGACAAAAGATCAAAATATATCAACGGACAGTGCAAACTCATTCTACAAAGGACTAAAAACATAGATAAAACGGACAAGGGCGGAGGAAATAACCATTTTCTCGCTGGCCTCTTCCCCTTGCGATCGCCGGTGCGGCTTTGCCTCTCCATGTAGGCATCGACGTGCGGCGGTGCATCGTCGTCAGAGCTGGAGTTGGAGCCGTCTATCACGTCGGAGTCTTCGGAGCACCTTTGGCACGTCAGCCTCCGGAGCAGGTGGTCCTGCTCCTTTGCATGCCGAGCGACCTTCGCCTTGTCTGCCGCCTCCTTGGATGCCCCGTGCCCCAACAACTCGATGTAGAGCCGGAGCGCCTTGGCATTCTTGCGACGGAGTCGCCGCGCATCCGTCTCCGCCATCATGAGGGGGCGATGGAGAAGCAACGTGTGAAGCGTGTCGTCGGGATCCACCGGCGTGCGAACAAGCCCCCCTCCCCCCCAACCGCCGCTCGCTCCCTCACCTGCTGCCGCCAGCGACAGGTTACACGTGGCTCAGGTTCGTGCGTCCTCGTCCGCGTCGACGCTGATGCGAGCACAAGGACCCAACGGAGGCCAAGCACCCATTCTGGAGCAGATTGAACTGGCGATGGTGGGCGGCGTACCTAGATGGGCGCGGTCACGAAACGGCTGGAGCTGCGTGACGGGCGGGAGGGCCCTACGATGTCGTCGGCTGCATCAAGACGCGAACACGTCAAAGCGATGCGGAGGGTGACCTCCTCCACATCGTCAGGCTCCGCATCGCGTGGTAGGATCGACCAGTCGTCGAAGGCATTAGATCTGCCACACGAGCCGGTGCGGGCCATTGATCAGAAGCAGAGAGGAGTAGGAGTGAAGTAGACAGAGAAGGAAGAAGTGGAGTGACGGATTGACTTCGGTCTAGGGTTCACCCGTATGGGGGATATTTGTAGGGGCCAAGGAGGCACCAGGCCAACGTAACGGCCGTGCCTGGGCTGCCTCATATCCGCATTAGATTTGAACTGAACATAAGACGTGTCGGACAGTCCAGACGTTTGATGCCGGTTTAAAGGCTGTCGGCTAGGTCGATTTTTTTACTGGTGAGCGTCCGAACCATCCGCTTGTGGGTTTGAGACTTTGTGGCGTGTGTGTGATGCTCTTACCTCTTCTAAAAAAAACACTTTCTTTACCTCGTCGCCAGCTGCAAAACCAATGAGGTCCTGGTGTTCCAGATCTTCGGGAAAAAATATATGTCTACCGATTGTCGCCTCAAGACTCGAAAGGCTGGACATAGAAGATAGATTATGGCAAAGCCATGTGAGATTATACAGTATAATAATACTGTGCTTTAAGAAAAAGAACGCAAGTAGTTCACAGAAAGTGTGATTTGGTCATGTGACCACTGTCTCCAATGCAGGCGGAGATCGGAAGTACTCCTACATGTGAGGGCAGATAGTGGGGTAGAAATCCTACCAGCTGCCTGTCAGTGCGGAACGGAGCCCAAAAGCTGCTGTTCTGGGGTCTCTCTTCCATGGTGGTTTTGGTGGCCCAAAGAGGGCAAAAAGGTTGATGCGATCCTTCATATGTCGATTACGATTAGGCCTATAGTTAATTGATTTCCCGAGCTCGGTGGGGAGGAATGTGCGGGAGAGATTCTTGTAAGCCGGAGCCCTCTCACCTGCATTTGCTCTCTTTTATTAGGACGTTTATAGGACCTATGGTTACATTTGATGCTCCATCCCAACGAACGGAAGACAAAAACCTCGCGCTCACACGTACCTTTGGACGATCATTCCCGGTGACCTACCGCAAGCTGAAACGGACAACCCGTCAGCTCCACTTCACACATCTCGTGGTCGGCAATACGATCCCACATCCCAGGATCAGGGTTCGCAGCAGAACCGATGGTGTCCTGTGCGCCGTTGCTGTCTTCGCTCAAATGCTCTCGTGCACTGTACACGAATTCCTGCTTTGTTCGCCCGGGGGGG
>CBMN011744205.1:0-13988 GCA_000582825.1 Hordeum pubiflorum | reverse complement strand
TGTGAGAAAGCAGACGGCAAAGAACCCCTTTGCCGGAGCCCGTTGTGCCAGAAATTTTGCCGTCCGCTTTCTGCTCTTTGCCGTCCGCCATGGCNNACGGCAAATCTCCGGATTCCAGTACTGCAACCGGCGCTCTCAAACCGCGGACAAACGCCCGGGTTGACCGGCACCCCTCATATCCAGCCCAAATATGAGGCGGCTCGGACACGCCCGCCACGTCTGCCCGGCCCACCGTCAATGCACCCGACCCCACAAAAACCCCTTCGGAGAAAACCATAGCTCATATCACTCCGCTCCGGTCTGCTTCCTCGACTCTCCACTTTCCCCAATCCACCAAATTCGCAGCGCCGGCGAGCATGTCCAGCACCGACAACCACTCCGACGGCAGCGAGGTTGACGAGGAGGAGTTGGCGCTCCGTATTGCGCTCGAGCGTTCGCGGGTCGATACGGGCGGCAGCTCCGAGTCCGGCACGATGCCTCGTGTAGCCCATCACCATAGCGCCGACGCCGGCCCTGCGCGCGGATCTGCGAAGCCTGCACAGTTTGCTCTGCCCGCTCGACGACCTCCACCTCTGGACGCAGCTCCACGTGGGTCGCGGTGGGTTCTAGTGCCCGCTCCATCGGCGCCGCAGATGCGGACTCCGGAGTCGGAGGCACGCGCCACCCGCCGCGAGAGGCATTGGGCAAGGGAGAGGGGGGCGGGTCCGACGCGGCTGCGTAGTCCTCCCGCCGCCACGTGCTGCTGGTGCCTGACAAGGAGGACCGTCTCCTCTAGTCGGTGTACCGTCAGTCACTTATCACAACGGAGACGGACGCCCGGCGGCTTCGAAGGATCAACGCCAAGAACCTCCGGCTCGGCATTGAGCAATCCGAGCAGGAGGCGGCGTTGGTAGCGGTGGCCAGGGTGGCCAAGCTCAAGTGCAAGCAAGACTGCATCGTCCGGCGCTTGCAAGGCTTCATCGTCATCTCCTCCTCCTCCTCCTCCTCCGACGGCTCCGACGTCGACTCACCTCCTGCTACGGACGCCTACAGCAGCGCCGGCGACCCGAAGGGCAAAGGACCGGTGAGGAAGTGGTGAAGCTCGCCCTCTCCTTTAAGGCTAGTCTATTATTAGCATATTAGTTATTAGAATGTGCTGGATCTTTGAACTATGTCAGTTTGGTGACCTTTTGGTAATGTTTATGTGAATTATGCCCATTTAGTATATGTTTGTATGTCCGTTTCCTGTCGATTTTAATCGTTTGATGGTCTACGCTATGTTGCATGAAAATGTATGGATATATGGTGTCAGATATGAGATACGCGGGTGTGAAGGCGCGAATTTAGGAAGTACTCGATCAGTGTCCGCGGGCGCTTGAGCGCGTCCGCGGGCGTTTGAGGGGTCCGATTTACAATATTCAGCTGTAGATGCTCTTAGGACATGCTTTTCTGTGTTCTAGTAGTTGTAATTTTGATGGTGGCCGCCTTTCGACTAGCCTTGATGTAAAGTTTGTACTACACTCGTTGTTCGCAACGAGTTATAGTCGTTTCTACTTGAAATTCTGCCTTCTATAGAAACTATGATCGTAATTGCGTACTGTAAAGAAAATAGGACACGAAATATGAGGGGACTAATAAATCCAGACAAAGTGTGTACTCACTGATAGAGTGTTACACTTGTCTTGATTCTTAAATGCTGTGAAAACCTAATCTACGGGGTAATTCCCCTAATTCCCGTGAGAGTTGAGCTGTTAACTGAATCCATGTGATTCTGGTCCGAGCTGAGATCGATGCTGCGGTCGCTATCGAGCAGGGTTCCCCCAGTCAAAAGCAACAGAGCGGAGCTTCCTCTCGCCGTCATGTAAAACAGCTGGTTATCACACGAGATTAATTATTAATCGGAGCATCCATCACACACGACGAGGACAGCAACCAGTAAAAAAAAAAGAGACAATATTTTTCCGAAAAAGCATATGGATTGCGGTTCGGGTCCCGACCGTAGTATATGCGCTGCCCGGCACCCGACCCGCGTCGCCCATAGCAGCCGCGCATCCGCATCCGCACCCGACACGCTCCCAGCTCTAGCAGTCCCGGCTTTCCCTGCTCGCCTCGCAGTCGCCGCCGCCGCCGCCGCCGCCAGCCAGCCATGGGTCGCACCAAGGACGAGCTCCTCGCGCGCCTCGAGGTCCGTACTCTCTCGCCCCCTGCTTTCCCCGGCTGCCTCTCCCTCGCGTCGCTACCTCCCGGTCGCGGAGATCGGCTGGATTAGGCCTCGTTCCCCCGCCGGTGCCCCCTGGCTGTAGCGCCGACGAGTTGCTGCCGTCGAGATAGATTTAGTGCGGAAGCTAGCTGGTCACAAACTGTGGCGCGAGAAGGCGTCGTTGATTGCTGAATTCGGTTTTGCGGTGTCGGCGAAAGGGGGATAGGGTTTTAGATCGAAGGGCCGAATCGCCTAAGTGCATCACATGTGACTACGACGATGTGCTGCGTCCTCCGGTGTCTGCGAACGTATAATGCTTGGTTTATAGCCGTACCAAACTTACAGCGAAGCTAGGGCTAAGCTTGGCGTCTTGTTTTTCTGCAGGAGCTTAAGATCGATTTCAAGCGCTACGACCACCCCGCTGTGTTGACTGTCGAGGAGCAGGTTTGTGAGCCCGTGGATTTCATACTTCTTTCTACGATGGCTTCCGGTTGATATTAATGTGATTGTTAACTGAACTTCTGTTATGACAGGCCAAACATGTGGGAAGTTTTGGAGGTGCTTTGACTAAGAATCTACTTCTGAAGGTATGTGCGTTGGCAACTAATGGACGGGCTAATTATAGGGAGTCGGATATACGTGTATTCATGTGTTGATATGAGTTGTGGGTTTCAGGACAAGAAACATCGGTTGTACATCGTTTCTGCACTTGCTGACACCAAAGTTGACATGAAAAGTAGGTGAATCTCCTGATGATTACAGTTGTTTGTTGCTTACTTGGGAATCAGGCCAATTAATCTGTTTTCGCAAAAATGATCAGTTCTGTCCCAGCGTCTTGGTTTGGGAAAAGGTGGCGTGCGAATGGCTCCTGAGGAGAATTTGCGTCAAGTGCTTCAGGTCTGCCGTTTTATGATTCTGTTTTAGACATCTTGGTTACGTGGCGTAATTTTGGATCTTAGGTGTCATAAGTAGTTCCCTGTTACTTTGTGAGGTTCACTGAAAAACATGCCAAGAAGGGATGATTCAGTATTTTACTTAATTTAAAAGATCTTCCTTTTCATTGTTTAGATCTCCATTGTTACAAAATGTTTGTGCTGTAATGTAGCCGTAATGTTGTTTACCATTGGAGTTTACTTTCTTCAAGTATGAGAATTCGAAAAATAACTTTACTTGTAAAGTTAATAGTGTTGAGTTCAGAAAGCAAGACATCTTGAAATCACATCATTTGTAAGTCAGTAGTACTAAATTGGCTCAATGCATAATTGCATGTACAACAACAACAATAACAAAGCCTTTAGTCCCAAACAAGTTGGGGTAGGCTAGAGGACATAATTGCATGTACAATGCAGAATGCACCCAAATTGTTGGTTAGCTCATTTATTCCACTTTAAAAATTTATGTTTTTTTTCTCATGTGATGTTAATGTGGTATTTGCTCTTTGATTATGTCCAGGTACCGTTAGGATGTGTTACTCCGTTTGCACTATTCAATGAGTCTGCGAGGTACAGTGGCTTGCTTTGACTGTACCATTCCCCCTCCCTTTGCCAGCCATAATCTTGTTTCTACATTCAAGCCATATTTTGACAGATTGATAGGGATGGTGAGAGCCGTCCAATTCCTGTTTCCCTAAACAGTAAATGGTTCATTACTATGATGGTCCGCGCTATTATGTGATCATGAGCATGGCAGACCTTTCTACTTCATTCCCTATGGTTAAGTTTGAATATGAGAAACCTGCTGAAATGTTTAAAGCCATATGCAAGCTTATTTCAAAGTGCTTTGATTTTCGCGTGTTCAGTTACTGTTCGATAGGTATCTTTATTTTTATCGCGTTCCCAAGTAATATGTTGTTACTGATTCATGCAATTTCTGACAGTGCCGTCTCATTATTACTGGACCAAGGGTTTAAGTCTAAACAGAGCTGCTACTTCCATCCACTAACAAATGATGTGACTATTGGTATGACAGATACTACCATCACTTCCTCCACTTGAAATGTTTCATCGCTTTCATGTATTGTTTTTAATAAATGTATACTATAGTTACTGAAGCACACACTGTTGTGTTGCCTTCCCATGATGCCACACTTTTGCGAAGGTTGCACAGATGATGTTTCTTTACCTGGCTAATATTACTAGATTACATAATCGGTGCAGCATACCAGTTTCAGATGTTTGCAAATAGAAGGGTTAAACACTAGATTACATAATCGGATTAATCCGGCGGCTGCAGCCCACCTACAAACCCACCCTGCTCCGACCGATGCGTGTGGAACATCTGAAATCCACATCAGCCCACCCCATATAAAGCAGTTAGCACTTAGCACAACTTCTGAAACTCAAAACTGAAACAAACATGATTTGTGCAAGACGGCACGTGGGAAGGCTAGCTCAGGCAAGACACCGGCGGCAAGAAGCCAGGAAGCTGCACCGCGTCCTGCACCTGCAGAGGAGTGGGATAAGCCCAATACGCAGCACTTCTAGCGAAAATTAATGGAAAAAACCAGAGACAGTGAGAATAACTGGTGGAGAAGTCGTCCTCTGGGCCCTGTGGCGGCTGGCTGGAGGCGGAGGGATGGGAAGTATGGGCGCCTCCTGCGTCGGCTTGACACGGCAACGACGCGAGGCGGAGGGCACAGATGGAAGGTGGCCGCGGGGCACCGGCGGGCTGGGCAGGTGCAAAATCAAGGCTTAGTGCAAGCGGGAGGCGGGACGGCCCGAGGCACGCCCTCCGCGACATGGACTGGCAGGGCGCCGGCAACCTGCACGAACGCAAGCTCCACCTCGGTCGTTGCCTCTGCGTCCTGCAGAGATGCGATGGGATAGGGAAGGCGAGGTGTGGTAAGAGGCTGGTGGCGGGGTGGAGAGAACGAGAAGGACAGTTGAGCCCCAAGCTGTGTCGAGTATTCCAAAGAGAACTCAACACGTGCAGGCCATGCAAGGGCACTCAGAGGCGGGTCAATCAAGAGGAGGACACGTCGTATTTCTTTTTTTTTTTTGCAGAAGGGAAGGCCATGTCGGCCACGATGCCGCAGCAACCAATGTAGCATGCAACTGTCATAATATACCCTGTAGGACACGCGGCAAGCAGTGATAAGGCATCAATTTTTTTCTTCAAAAAACCCAGAAAAATCATTCCCTTCGGTGCCTAGAGCTAATATTATGCGCTCTGCAAAACATTAAGGGACACTTAACACTGAAACCTTTGATTTATTTACTTGCTAATTCCATATTACTTCATCTCAGCCCTCAGTTCAAGCAACCTGGACAAGTTTCTCATCTCCATTGGGAAGCAACCAGCTTATGTAGACTTGGAGGTAATCTTTGGGTCATCAGCCATTGATTTCTTAGAAATAATTGAGAGTGACTAACATTATTGTTTTGGTTCAGGCCTCACCAGTGGTAGGTAAAGATAATCCTCCTGATCTAGCAGATCTTGTGCCTTCTGGTGCACTCAGTTCCTCAGAAGAATCAGTTGAGAATCCGACGCCTAAAGCTGCTCCTCAAATCAACGCACCCAAAGAGAAAACATGTCTACCAGGTGAGTCTTGACACGTAACATCTTCGTCGTTGTGCTCACTCATTTTTGCAGTTTCAGCTGTATGATATTGAATCAACCAAATTTATTTGACCTGGCTTGTTGGCCATCTTGCTATGCCTGCCTTGATTGGTGTAGTTGTTAATGAGTGCGACCGAAGCATTTCTGTAACATGTACTAAAAAATAACATGGAGAAACGTAATGGTACTATGTAGCACAAGTATCATAGTTAGTCATGCTGGGAAATCTGAAGTTCTGAACTATTCCTAAGTCATGTTGGGAAATCTGAAGTTCTGAACAATGCCTAAGAGCATGACATCAAAATTGAATGAACAAACACTTGATATGGTTGTAGAACTAGGGTTGAGAGCTGCTAAGACAATGTTTGTTGCTGCCATCAGAGCAAACAAGCACCCTGTTTGTCATGGACCGTTGTCTGGCTACCAGCTAGAGAATAAACCACCTTGGTCTAATATACCTGAATTTGTGTCACACATTTTTATCAGGATAGAGACAAACAAACCGTTGCACGTCAATTATAATTTTCCTGGATGGGAATATTAAATATTGTACAGGAAGTATACATCATTTTTAGTTGCTTATTGTTTATCCAAAGCTTTTAGACAACCATTATGTGTTTAGAAGCTTTATGGAGCTTTTCAAGTTTCAACTTTCAACAGTAAATATGACCTGTTATGTTCTTCATCAGAAGTGAAAGCTAAGCCCAAAGTTCAGAACAAGGAGGCAGAAAGTTCAGAGAGTAAAGTTACTGCTAATATTGGTGCAAATGTTGAGATATTTACAACTGATGTGCTTGGCGTCATCTTCCCATTGTTCCTTTCTGAGGTAATCCAGTGACCTTACCATGTTGGCTTTAGTATATGATGCCTGCCCCTTGTGTTGATAAGTATTCTCTTGCAGGCATCAAAGAAATTGAATATTAAAGAGGAAGAGCTTTCTCAAATTTTAAAATTAGATGACTTTAGAGGACGAGCTGCCCCAGATCTGGAGAGTTTAACGGTTAGTTTCTCTTCTGATGTTTGTTAGTAGTTAGCAGTTCGTAGTAATATCTTGAAGCGAGCATAGAGTAGAGAGAATTGAATCTCCTGGTAGAATACATCTCATTATGCTTCTTTCATGGAAAAATCCCAATGGCTTGAAAGCCTCACTCATGCCCAAGGTGACTCCGTCCTTGTGCAGTTGTGCTAAAAGGCTATATGATGAATTAACCTGATATCTCCTCGAGAGCTGTGAACATTTGCTGTGATCTGCTGATCTAAGATTAACCTCTTGGTGTCTGCATTATATTTATGAAAAAACATTTGGTGTCGCAAGATAAAATTAGCTCCCCTTGCTTGTATGAAGTTTAGTGGTAGTATTATTGCAGTTTAGATTTCGATTAACTTGATCCAGAATGCTAATTTACCCCTATATAATACTTCGTCCAGAATTATTTGTCGCTCAACTGATGTATCTAGACATATTTTAGTGCTAGATACATCCGCTTGGGCGTCAAGTAATTCCGGATGGAGGGAGTATAACAAATAAACATGGGGAGGTCGATTTAATGCTATTTGGTGCATAATGTATACGTTGCGACGGCAGATGTCTAATGCAAATGTTTTTAATGCAGAATATGTTCAAAAACATGGCATACACCGCAGGATTTCACGCTGGCTTCGATACCATGCTCAAGTCGGGTTTAGGTGGGATGCCCTCTCGGAAATAGTCTGTTAATTTGATATAGGAGACAGTGAGTTGATTCAGTCAATTTTTGTATGCCCCTTGGTGTAAAATCAAATCATACCATAATACTTATTATGTTGAATGATTCGATTGAAAGTATCACCTTAAGCCTTTGTGTTTGTTTCTTGGGTTTGCTCAATTGCTTTCACACTTTGCTCAGCAGATAAATCTCCTCGGCTGAGGTAAAAAATGAAATCAGAAATCTCTGGTATTGTTTACATTGTCTGTGGCACAATTACATTTTGGCCGTTCTTTGCACAATTACATTCTCCTATTTCATTTCCATCTTAATTTCCAGTGTGCTCTGCATCTCCAGTACACCAACCATTGCTGTTGAACTCGGGGAATATTTACAGGGACCATCATGCTTTACCTGCCATTAACAAGCAAAAAATTAAGTCAGTAAGCGTGCATGTGCGGCAGTTTTGTGATGTTTTGCAAGCATGGCATCGATCAGATGACCTAACTGAGAAAACAGGTTCAGGTGGTCTTTGGCATAGTGACCGGCATCCCAGCTGGAAACGGCTAGAGAAGAAACAGAGAGCGCCACCACGCGTAGAAAGCTGAAAGAAAAGTTCATCAGAAGAAAATCTTAAACCAAGCATGCTGTTATATAAACCAAAAAAGAAATCAAGAATGCAAATAAACTCTTTATCTATTCTTCCATTGAGGATTATTAGGAGTACATTAGAGCTGTCAGTTATCACAGTGTAGGTCTTGTTAGGCAAAGAAAGAGAAGAATAAAACGCAAGTGGCGACGAGAACGAAAGACTGGAGGGACGACATGTCATTACCGCCGGCGTCGCCATCCTCGGGCCTGCTGTGCCCGTGCCCGTGCGCGCGCCGGCCGTACTCCCATCCGTCGTCCGGGTCCTCCGTCCCGCGCGCCGGCGCCATCCACGACAACGGCCCCCATCTCACCATCGTCGCCGGCTCCCTCTCCCTGCCTCCGTTCCTTCCCGCACCGCCACCGCCATTGCTGCCGCTGGCGCGGCGCGTGCTGGGGGCGGCGCCGCCGGGCAGCTTGAAGCGGCAGACGGGGCACGAGTTGTGGAGGCGGAGCCAGGGCACGATGCAGTCCGAGTGGTACACGTGCTTGCACGGCAGCTGCCGCGCCGCCTCCCCGAGCGCGAACTCCTCCTTGCACACGGGGCACTGCGAGCCGCCGCCGTCGTCATCCGAGAGGTGCTGCGCGGCGATCCGCACCGTCGGGAGCGAGTCGATGGCCGACGTGGACGCCGGCGCGGGGCCAGGGCGGTCGTTCTGGGTGAGCTCCTCCACGAGGCGGTTCAGGTCGCCCCCCGTGAAGTAGTCCCCCGGGTCGATGGCCGGTGGCGTGGACGTGCGCCGCGCCGCCGGCGCCGGCGGCGGGGAGGGCATGCGCCGGCGTGGCGGGGGCGCCGGGGCCGGCGCGTGGACCCGCGTCGGCTCCCGCACCGGCGGAGGCAGCTGGAGGAACGCGTGGCCTGGCACCGTCGGCCCGGCGCCGTACACGACCCACCGGCGCGGGTTCCCGTCGTGGTAGTGCGGGTGCGTAGGGTGGGGCGCGAAGTGGTGCGGGAAGAAGCCCGGCGGGGGGAGCGCCGGGCGCGGCGGCGGGTCGATCTCGTGGAGGAAGCGGCCGTAGCAGCGCGGGCAGAAGACATCGGTGGCCGGGTAGGAGATGATGCGCAGCGCCCGCGCGCACTCGTAGCACCAGTACATGCGGCACGTCCGCTGCCGTACCTGGCCGCCGCCGCCGTACACGGGCATCATCGTCGCGTGCACGGTGGCTTGATCGTCCCGCTAGGTGGAGTGCTGGCGAGGTCTTGGGAGGTCGACAGGTCGCGTCGCCGGAATGCATGGAGCGGGAGGATTGCATGGTTTTAAAGGAAGGTGATGTAGTAAGGGGCGGGGGATTGTGACACGGGCGGGAGTTAAAGGATGGCTTTGCGGGGAGATGAAAGCGATTCTGCGGCGATCGCCAGTTTGGTTTGGTTTGGCTGTGCTGTGGCTTGTGCGTGGTGCGAACCTCGGGAGGGGGAGCTGGTTGCTTGCCGGCCAGGAGGAAGACGAGGAGATGGCGGTGGCGGGAAGTAACTGTGGACGGTTCGGTTTGGGGCGTGGAGGAGGGGAAGGAAGGAAACGCCGAGAGCAACCGAGCGAGCTTTCCGGGAGTTCTGGCACTGGCACCGAGCTCGCGCCCGCTCTGCTGAAACAGGCCAGGATGGGCTGAAACCCCAGAAGTGGCTCTAGCCTTTGGGCCACCGCGGGAGAATTGCGGGAGGCGATATCACCTCCCATGATCCAAATTTTAAAAAGTCACATTTAAATGCTTCGGAAGAATCCTAAACAATTGTGGATGTTCACAAGATATATGTTTATATCTCCTAAATAATTCAGAACAAAATTTGAAATAAACATTGAGAAACAAAAAAAGACAAATCCATATGTGAATAGTGTCATTTCTGACACTATTCATATTTTCTCTTCTCTTGACACTATTCATTATAGATTTGTCTTTTTTGTTACTCAATGTGTGTTTCGAATTTGGACCTAAATTTTTTAGGAGTTACATATGTCTTGTGAACGTCCACAATATTTTTTTTTTTTTTTTAAACATCTGAATGCGAATTTTCAAAAGTTGGAGCATGGTGGCATGTGACGGGTGGTATCACCAGATATTGGAGAGTTGCCACAGATTACCGGATCAGGTTGCTCAAAGCCAAAGAAAATTTCTATCTAAAAAAAAGGATCCCGGATTTCTCGACAGCTCGGCCAGTTCTTCACCAAGCCACTTGTAACATGTGGTTATGTACGGATCAATACCGTTGCTAAATATACTCGTCAATAATATTATAGAGAAAAGTACATTTTTGTCACTCAACTTTATCGATAGTCTACAAATGGTCCCTTAACTCCAATACAAGGAAAACCTAGCCACTCAAGTATCATAATCGTCTACTTTTCATCACTTGGGCTGTTTTGGGTGGTTTTCGTGCTGAGGCGGAATGGCTTTAACCGTTAACCTTGTCACCTCATCATCCACCTTACCTTCCCCTCCGTATCTCTCACCACCACACGGACGCATGTCACCATTGTGTCCATGCCAACACCAAGTCTCGTCTTCTTCTTATACAACTACAAGAGATGCACTTGGATATTGCCATCTACCTTGTCGCCGACGCCCGAAACAATCATTATTGTCATCACCCAAGATGTGAGGACACGGAGGTCGAGGAGTGAATCAACGTATGACAGATGTGTGTGCTTGACACTGTCCCACGAACATGAGAAGAAAATGGATCTCCATATTGGAAGCCCCCATCCAGGCAGTGTGGCGATGATGCATGTAGTTGTACTTGGCCGTGCAAACATGAGCACGAGCTAGGACGACATGGACCTGGATCTAGTCATAGTTTGGGCTACGCTTACCGAGATGTGGTCTAGGTAGTGAAGACCGGTCGCCATATAGAATGGTAGAGCCACAGTAAGTGAAAGGAGAGAGAGAGGTCGACTAGAGGAGGAGGCGGGAATAGAAGACTATTGGATTTATGGAATAGTGCGGTTAAAGTAAATTCTCTAGTTATGCAATCTACGATGAGAACAACATATATCGCAAACAAGCTAACACACTAGGAAAGCAATAACAACCTATGTGACAAGCAAGCTAACAACCTATGTGACAAATGTGGAAATCATCCCAGGACCTAAAATTGGTGAGAAAAATATCCCACGAAATGGGCCCAAATTGTCCAAAACTACGAATTTTGGTGACCTCCCAGTAAGTGCAACCCAAGTTTCCACAAACAGAAATTTTCCTGGGACCCCAAAACAATGAGCTTCAAAATGGGTCAAAATTAGGGTTAAATGCGAGTTTTCGGGCTCCCCGGGTTCCTCGAACGTGAAGATCTCCACAGGACCCCAAAACAGTAAGCAACAACCCATGAAATGGGCCCGAGTTGGCTACAACCGTGAGTTTTGGCGACCTTCCAATAAGCAACCCGGGTTCCCGAAACAAGTAATCTTCATAAGACCCCAAGAAGGTTAGTAATAGACCACAGAACGACGAAAACTGTGAGATTTGGCGACCTTTCATCGCCCCCGGGTTTCCTCAAAGTTGGGAATCCCGCGGGAGCCTAAAGTGGTGAGTAATAGGGAGTTTTCCTTAAGCACACCTTCAAGTTCGTCAAAACGTGGTCCAGGCATCCCAAAACAGTGAGGAATAGCTTGAAATGGGCCAGACTCGGCCAAAACTATGAGTTTTGTCGGTCTCCCCATAAATGCACCCGAGGGTTTCTCAAAAATGAAAATTGTCCCAGGACCCACAACGGTGAGACATATCCCACGAAACGAATGAAAATCGACCAAAATTGCAAGTTTTGGTGATCTCCCCATAAGCACACCCTGGGGTGCGCAAATAAGGATTGTTTTATGCCAAAATGGTGAGCAATAGCATATGAAATAGTTTCCAGACTAAACTGTGAGTTTTGACGACCTCTCCATAAATGCACCTCATGGTTTCCCAAACTTGGAAATCGCCCTGGACCACAATAGTAAGCAACAACCACAAAAAAGTACTATAAAACTGATTTCTATTTTGAAAGAGAGAATTCCCACAGTATTATTTATGTAACGTATAGTTTTATTTTATTAGTGCTTTATGGTCGGACGAGTATGCATGCTTTTCTTGAAATGACTATCCAGGCTTTTCTTGAAATGACTTGTCAAATCAGTGAATTCAACCGACCATTTAAAAAGTGCGAAAGAAAAAATCGCTATGTACTAAGGACATCTTCAATGTTGACTTGTAATTTTTCTCACGCATCCATCTATAGACATGAGGATCGGTCCACGGACATTGATGTGAGAGCCGGTCATGCAACGCTATCCGCATACATTTTAAACCAAATTTTGACATACCGTAAGAAATTCATGCAAACTCGACAAAATTCAGAAAAGTTCGGATATAAAATAGCACAATCCATCCATACTTAGCATGTAAATAAGTCTAGTACAACAATAGTTCAAATTCAACGAGATTAACCGATATTCAACAAGTTTTTCATGAATGGATCATGTTGTCCCACACACACACTGCACCTTCAGCTTCATCCAACAATATGTACGTAAAAGAATGTTCCTCTATACTGTGGTACATCATGACAGAGGATAGAGGACCCAATGTGTAGAGCAAAATTGATTGAATGAATGATTCAATCGCCAAGTTGAGCAAGAAGAAGCAAAACTTACGATCTCCTTGCCTCCAGCCGAGCAACCGCGTCACAAAACTTGGTGACGGTGGCCTGAATGGGGTATCATCGATAAGATAACAACCTCACATTACGTTGTTGGATGATGTGCATGTCATAGGGTGCAACGTGCTTTCGTGTGTGAAACGAATCATGCAAGCGCTGCGAGAACAACCCCTTCTATGCATGCCTACGAAACCCGCGGATACGTCCAACCACACATTTGCACAACAACTCATCCTTCATTGTCGAGTACCCCGTCGTCCTTCGTACTCTTAAAAAAGACAAGGTGCTAAAAAATTAGCTGAATGGTATTTGACTGAACACCTGTCGGATGTGGTGTCCACCATGGACGTCGTCGACAGGGGAGGAGGAGTGTACCTGGCCACGGACAGGTCCTGGGTGGACGACGCCGGCGAGCATGCGCGTTGATGCTGGTTGCGGAGGACCGACAATGCGTGTGTGGCGACGGAAAGGTACATCGACGATGTCGGAGGAGGAGGGTGCGGATGCAAAGCAAAGGGAGAAGGGGCAGATTGAAAGAAAAAATGGGCCTAGGAGGAGGATTTAGTGGCCGGGGGTATCGGAGTTCTACATGGCTGCTGTCCGGACTCCCGCAAAACCCCCCAACTTTAATTCCAATTTACGGGAAAAATATCTCCGGACCGCTCGGCGGACCTACACATCAATTTGAATGTGCAAATAGTAATGACAGGCAATGAGTCTGAACGAGGATTACTTGCGGCGATAGCTGCCGTGGAATGTGGATGGATCCACCACTGATTAAGATGATTATGTTTTAGCCTAAACCACTAGTTAAGAGATATAAACCCGATCTCTTTTTTTTTTCTGAGAAAATGAAAGAGCTGATCTATGATATGGTTGAAAGAGACTAGACCCCAGGTCAGAAGAGGCCCATTTCTAAAAACAAACAGAGGAGATCCCAGGTCAGAAGAGGCCCATTTCGGAAAACAAGCAGAAGAGGCCGACGTCAGAAACCTGAAAAGAGGAGTCCACAGTTTTCCTTTCTTTCATTCAGAAGAGGCTAGTCTTTTCTTTTCTTTTCGTTCAACAAATGGCTGCTACTTGTTGCGTAAGTAAAGTCACCCACCCACCCGCTTATTCACCGAGTAACTTTTTTTTTAATGGGAGCTTGTTACCAGCTAGGCAGGGTTAAAATGAAAATGAAAAAGGCGTAACCGCCCGCCTGCGGGTGTCAGAGGAAAGGAGAGCCAGCCAGCCGTTGCACCGCACCACACCGTCGGATCACGTCTCCCCGCCCCGCCCCGCCCCG
>CBMN011744189.1:0-11150 GCA_000582825.1 Hordeum pubiflorum | reverse complement strand
TGTTGCTAGTATGAATTCTCTAAATGTCCCTGATTCTAATGATATGCAAAGCCAAAAGCTTGGGGATTTATTCAAGAACTATTATTCGGTTACAACTTGATCGGGTGTGAACAGTAAAATTGTTTTAAATAGAAAAGGATTTCAAAAAACTCTATTTTTGTGATGTAAGATGCTCATGCACGTGATGCCTATGCAAAATTTGGTGAAGTTTGGACATTCGAGGAGATCGTGGCAAAATGGACAAATTTCAGATGTCGAAGAAACTTTTGGAAACAACAAAGTTCACATCGAATTTTGTCTTCTCTTCCACGAGCTCCTTGAATGTCCAAACATCCCAAAAACATCACAAATATCATGTAGTTGAGCATCTTGCACCAAAAACTTCATGAATTTCAGATGTTCATTTTTTTACTGTTCAACGGGTGCAGATGAGCCCAGGCACCGAACTGAATTATCATTTTTTGCCGTCCTCTCTCACTAACATCTCCCAATATTGGTCTCTCGAGCACTCAGACGCAAAAACCCCAGCTAGCATTGCATCCACCTTCTACCCATCTCCTGACCTAGCCTCCCCCTCTCCAGGGCTGGCCCATAGGTCGAGCATAAGGGGCGACCGCAGGCCCCAATTATAAATGTTATTAGTAAAAACTATAAAATTAATCATTACATATGAATGATTATTTAAATGCAGAAAATACAATCTGAATTTACAGGAGCACAAGTTCTCACCAAATAAATAGTTTATACCACGAAGACGCAAACCAATCCGACTAGTGAAGTTAAGTTTAAATACGGTAGTTTAGGATGGATATTTTAGTATCACAATAATTTATGATAACTATATTTCAATGTTTAACAATTTTTCATTTGAGAAACAAATATGAGATCATATTTGCACCAAATCAAATCAAGTGAATCTAGAAAATCATGTCAGATAATCGAGTCATACGCAAAAGTACACTCAACAACATTTTTTGTTCTTCGATGATTCTACTATGGAACCGAACTTGCAAGTCATGTTTGCTATACCCTAGAAGTTTTGTCAATATGGTTGCCTCATATACACCAGAAGCCACTATTAGAATATTTTTAGTGTATATGATTTAGAAATATCTACGATGATATTCAATAATACTAAAAGATATATGAACACACACATATATATGCAAATAGTTGTGTATACGGTATATATTTTGTTCAATATTTGAGAATTAATTCAAAGAAATATAACTTTTGGTACATAATACAATTAAAATGTTGTAGAATCGGAATTTCCAATACTATACATTAGAACTATATAACAATGAATATATAACTATTATTTGAAAGCATTGTTATTTCATTGAGTAAAAAAATTAATTAAATTGTAATCTCATGCACTTAGTTTAAAATAAGCATAAAAGTTTAGTATAAATGCAACTGTTTTACATAGAACAAAACAAGTGATGATTTAAGACAATTATGTAAAAGCGACCAAGAATGGCAAAAGAGACAATGATCTAGAGATATCTCCAATTAGAATGGTTCTCACAGGTAAAATTGAGGTGCCCAAATATTTTTGAAAAATGATCCATGTCTTGGTTACAAATTCAACATATCAGGTGTGCCACTTCTAAGTTCAGCCGACGAAACATTGTGGTGGCTACTGAACTACTTGCAAGCTCTCCACATGCTTGGTTGCATGTAATATCATATGTATTTCTTTTCTGCGAAGAGCAAGAAAAAACTAAGAGAAGCATTCAGAAAAGCTGGCACAAAAGTAACACTAACAAATATGCACGTAGTAGTTACATATGATTTTGGTATATTATTATTTTGGGATCAAATACTGTTTTGCAATGAAGTTAAAGTTAGTCCTAGCATTTCACACATAAAATCCCAGTTGTGTAGTTAATGCCTCTTGATATTTGCCATAGATAGTGATTTTGTTGCTTGCTAGCAGGTTATGTCTTGGATGTTTCTCTTAACTGCAGATAGCATGGCTTTCAGGGTTTTCTAAAGAACAAATTTCAATCCAAGTGTTGCCCTCTTTATTCAATGCGTGTGATTGGTTTGCCTTTCCATATGATGCACACTTAGCATGCTTTTGCAACTAAGAAAATGTATCTGTTATTGTGTACTATCATCCTATTGATGGCCAGGATACAAAGTCCGTTTGCACTTTTTGCATCACTGGTATTGCATTTGTAGCTATTACTTTTTTGCAAGATCATTATCAGCATTTGTTTAATTTCATGAGCTTGTGTTTAATTTCAGGTGAAATGGAATTATACTACAAAATCAATCTCAAAAAGAAAATTATGTGCAAATCTTCTATGTTTCTAAGCTCACTCAAATTTGGGCTCTAGGAGCGCTCGAGGCTATTATCGTGTGACGGACCCTGTCTACCAGCGGCAGGAAGTGATAACCCAAGCTGGCCTATACATGTGTTTTGTGTGTCGTTTTCGCAGGATTTTTCGTTTCTTCGAGTCGTCCATATGTTGTGGCAGTGCTTCATGATTTAATTGGGTCGAAGCTTCTGATTTTGCGAGTTGCCACCCGATCACTTTCCTGCTTTGAAGTAACAATCCTTTATTTGATACCCATACTCTCCTGCAGTGTAGATTATTAAGTTTATTTCTCTCTTATTTATACTCCTACGCATCCTCCAGGATAGAAATCTTTGACCATAGGGATTGCATCGATTGTCTTTGCTCAAGCAGACAAGCATGATTGTATTGGAGAGCTGACATGATTGTATTCAATGAAAGCATCAATGTCAGTGTCAAAACCGGCAGACCTCGGGTGGGGGCCGAGCTGTGAGATCGGATCGATTGGTAATCAGAAGACAGGGAGAAGAGGGTTTTTACCCAGGTTCATTCCCTTTCTATGGATGTAAAACCCTACGTCCTACTCTTGTTGTATTATTAATGTAGCGAGTACAGAGCTGATCTACCTCGAGATCGTATGTTGTGGTCTAACCCTAGGGTGATAACAATGTGTATGGTTATCCTCTACGGGCTATTCCCTCCGGCTTATATAGGCACCGGGGGTAGCTAGGGTTACATAAATGTCGGTTACCATAGATTACATGTTGAACGAATCATCCCTTCTTGGAGTTCACGCCAAGTCTTCGGCGGAGTCTGATGTGCTCACGCCCCATCCTAGGGCCTCCAAAATCCTTCATCTTTGATGGGCCCCCAGTCCGGCCCATGGACTAGAACAGCTCGGATGGGACCCCCTAGTCCAGGGCACCGTCAACCGGGTATCGACTACTGGCCGTAACCTCGCGACATCGCATTTGACGTGTCGAACAACACAATCCACATCATGTTCGTCAAGGTGGTCTATCCCTCCTCCTCCCTGGGTTGGTCCGTTTCCACCTGGACTACCACCACCACGACCATGAGCTCTTGGTGCCAATTGGATGCCTGGCAGAAGGACTTTGTGTTGTATAATTCGGAACTCTCTGTAGCCGACGACGTCCGCGACATTGACAGGTTGTTGCATCCTGAGGCTTTGGAGTTGGACGACGAGCCGACTTTTGGTCACATCTTCGTGGATATGCCCATGTTGAGGATGCATGAAAACAACATGGTCTACTTCTTGGCTAGGCACCATCTCGCGGACAGTGAAGTCTGGTTGGTTGCTGTCGACATGCAGACGAAGAGGTTGCAAGGAACAAACTTCTTCAGGGCGGAAGGCGCACAAGACTATTATACAACACCATCTCCAGCCATCTTGGTATTATGACCGCTGCAACTTCTGGCGAAAAGGGAGACCTGAAAAGGGAAAACAGTCCATTTTGAACCTTAAACTTGTAGAGCTTAGCCAAATTGAACCCCCAACTCCGAATCTCGGTTGTTGGTACGCTGACTTATCAATCCCGGTCTAAACCGAACCCTGGAGCTGTTTTTCACGTGAAAGAATATATATCACAAGTGGAATAATTTGCTACTTTCGATGACTGACTTGACCCACCTGTCATATTTATCTTCTACCTCTCGTCTCGTGCGGGCCGCCTAGTAGATCATTTTTTTTCTCTTTTGATTTTCCGTTTCTGTAATTTCTATTATTATTTTATATCCCTTTTTTGTTTCTTTTCAAATTAAAATTTCTTAGGTTTTTAATTTACTTAATTATTTTCTTTCTTTTTTTATTTTAAATTTTCTCCATTTTATTTCGTTTTTTCAAATAGATGAACAATATGTATCTACTTTTATGTACAGTTTTGAATATACAATGAGCATTTTACTATACAGGGTCAATTCCATATGTTGAAAAAAAAATCAACATCGTAAATGTTTAAAAATTCATGAACATCTTTGAAACTTGTGAATGTTTTTAAAAAAGTTCAAGAAAATGAATTCAAATTCACAAATATTTTCTGATTTCACAAACATCTTTCGATTTTGTGGATTCTTTTTAAGTTCGCAAAGAAATTTTAATTTCATGAACACTTTTTAAATTTGCCAACATTTTTCTAGTTCGTGAACATTTTTTTATTTTTTAATTCGTGATCTTTTTTCAAATTCATGAACAGTTCTATTATTCAAAACAATTTTGGATTTCACAAACTTTTTTCAAATGCGAAACCTTTTCAAATTTGCAAAATTTATTAGTCGCGGACATTATTCCAAACTCCTGTAGATTTTCAAATTTGAGAATATATTTTATTTCTGTTTTTCTTTAGATTTGCAAACATTTTTTGAGTTCACGAACATTTTTCCAAACTCCTGAAGATTGTTCGTATTTAAGAATACTTTTTAATTTCCAATCATTTCTTTTCAGAGTTGCGAACAAAATTGTGCACATTTTTTCAAATTTGTAAAAACATCTTCACATTTTTCAGGCTGACCGGACCACCGAAGGATCCACGTGAGAGATGTAATCCTAGGATCATCGCTTTTCCGGTGTACCAAACAACTCTAGGGTTCGATTTAGACTGAGATTGATAAGTTCAGTGCCAACGACTGGGATTCGAAGTTGGGGGTTTGATTAGGTAAGCTCTACAAGTTTAATGTTCAAAATGGACTTTCTCCCCTGAAAAGGTGTTAATCTCTGACCTTGTAGGTTTTAATATCTGATAACGAAATTCAGGATGAAATATCTTGAAATGGAAAACAATTGGCAACGAGTTCAAGAAGTCCTGTGATTTTCAGCAATGAGCACTCCAGCAAGGTGAAGGACCACCCAATGTCAGGCTCTGAATCTTACAAGACCATATGAACCAATCTAACAAGTTACAAGTGAAACACTACAATGCACGAAACACCACTAGTGGAAGCTAATAAACGCCACGCCGCCGCGCACCTATCAACTATGTTGCTTAACACAACTCCCAAGCTGCCAGCAATTCAATCCACCAATCAACTCCAGCGCCGGCTGTCCATCCACACCTCAAACGCGGAACCTCGAATCCTTGCAATCCATGCACGGCGATCATACGGTACAAATTGTCTGAATTCAACGGTTCAAACAAAGCAAAATAAATCATCAACAATCCGGACATGGCAAATGAAATCAATGTCCGATCAGTCGCTGGCTGGCCAGATCACTCGCGCGGACACCATCCACGCTACATGCTCCGAGGCCATCAGTGCGTCCTACTCCGCTTACATCCTTGTCACATGCGTCGCAGCTGCCGTAGCCGCCCTCACCGCCTCGTACTGCCTACGGTCGTTGATCTTCTTCTTGTTATGTCATTCCGTCGGACAGGTCATAGGCAGCCCACGCGGCGGCGGTGACAGTGCTTGTTTGCACCTGAACCAGCTGCGGCGACTGACATGCGTCCACCGCCGGCATCTGCGTGGACGGAAAGCTCTTCGGAATGCCCCTCGGATCCTCCTCTGTCCCAACCGGGTCCGGCGGCACGATCCTTGTCAGCGGTTGGATGGATGTAGTGCAGGACCCCGGGCGTCCGCGGGGGGAGGGGGACAGCGGCTCGTCCATGTCTGCATCCGCTCCCGACGACGCCAATGCTTCCCTCTCTCGCTGCCTCCGTCGCCGATCTCTCCGGGCGAGGTTCTCCGGCTTGCAAGACGAGCCGAGGACGAGACGCCGATAGAAGAGGTGGACGCAACCTCGGTCGCGACTGTCGGGGACGGCCTGGACGACATCTTGGACGACGGATCGGGACCGGCGGCGAGGATGGGGAGTAAGGGTGGCGAACGGCGAGGACTCAGACACGGAAAAGGTAGGAGAAAGGCGGGAGGATGGAATGGTGCAATTTTTGGTGAGGTAGGCATGTCGGGTTCGACGTGAAAGACACACCCGGTCCTCCTTATATTCACCCCATATTTAGGCTGGATATATAAGGGGTGTCGTTCAGTTCAGATGTTTAAGACCCGTTTGAAAAGTCCGTCTTGATTGTTGTTTTATGACCGGTTACTGACCGAGTCGTCCGATCGACGTTTGAGGGGGCTTTAAGGCGCCCTCTCATGCATAATCCAATCTTACAAGTGATCACTCTAGAAACACTACAAGACACGAAAGGTTGCACGTGACGAAACCCTCGTCCTGCACGCCGGAAGCTAAACGCCACGTACCAATCAACCATGTTGCTTAACACAACTCCCAAGCTGCCAGCAATCCAATCCACCAACAACCTGCAAAGTTGCAAGGCACGAACCCAAACGATTAGTGGACACAAGCATCTCCGGCCGCGCGCAGACCCGCGAGACGCTACCACCCAATGCCGCCACGCCGCACCGGTCTCGCACTTCTCGCCCACCTGTGCGTGTCACTCGCCGCCGCGGCGTCCTACAGCGTCGTCGACTACGGCGCCGTGGCCGACGGCCGGACGGACTGCGCGGGCGCGTTCCTCCGCGCGTGGGCCGCGGCGTGCGCGGCGGAAGGCGAGGGCCCGGCCGCGGTGGTCGTGCCGGCAGGCGAGTTCTTGGTGTCCAGGGCGAGGTTCAGCGGGCCGTGCCGGGGCGACGCGGTGGCCGTGAACATCGCGGGCACGGTGCTCGCGCCCGTGCCGTACGCCGGCGTGCAGCTCTGGATCGTGTTCCAGAACGTGGACGGCGTGTCCGTCAGCGGCGGCACGCTCGACGGCAGGGGACAGGCGTACTGGGCGTGCCGGAGGGCCGGCGGCGGCTCCTCTTGCCCCGCCGCCACCAGGGTCAGTACGTGCTTCAGTTTCATAAAAGAGAGAGAGAGAGATGCATGAGTAGATGGACCGTTGGTGTTTGACATTCGTTGTGAGATAATCCATCGCAGTCGTTGACGATCTACCGGTCTAGGAACGTGGTGATCCAAGGTTTGACGTCGCTGAACAGCGCGGGCATCCACGTCACCGTCCAGGCGAGCACCCGCGTGGCGATAGTGGACACGGTGGTGTCGGCGCCGGGGGACAGCCCCAACACGGACGGCATCCACATCAAGCAGTCGAGCGACGTCACCATCCGGAACGCTGTCATCGGTACCGGCGACGACTGCATCTCCATGGTCGAGGGCTCGTCGGACGTGTGGATTCAGGGCGTCAGGTGCGGCCCGGGGCACGGCATCAGGTGAGTGACGAGGTCCAACCCTGTCCATCCACTGCTGATAAGTGTCTAATCTTTTCCGTGCTGTGGTACGGTGTATATGCCATTGCCAGTATTGGGAGCCTGGGAGACACGCCGGAGCAGGTGGCCGTGCGGAACATCACCGTGAAGGCCGTGACGCTCGCCGGGACGACCAACGGGCTGCGGATCAAGTCGTGGGCCAAGGCCAACAGCGGGCTCGTCGACGGCGTCGCGTTCTCGGACGTGGTCATGAGGGACGTCCGGAACCCGATCATCGTGGACCAGAACTACTGCCCCGGCAACGTCAGCTGCCCCACCGAGGTACGGTGTCGTACCCCTCAACACTGCATTTTCAGGGAGTGCTGCTGTGCTGACACAGTGTGCTGTGTTACTTTCAGGGTTCAGGGATCAAGATCACCAACGTGTCATACACTAACGTCGAGGGGACGTCGGCGACGCCGGTGGCGGTGCGGTTCGACTGCAGCCCGAGCCGGCCGTGCACCGGAATCACCATGCAGAACGTTTGGCTCGGGTACGGGGAGCGGCGACGAGCGGCCGACTCCTTCTGCCGGAACGTGCATGGGGTCACGTATGGACAGGTCGTTCCGCCGAGTTGCCTCTTGCCTGCCCGACCAGGAAATGTTGTGCTACAAGTGAGATGATGAACGAAATACAGTATATTAATTCCATCCCGTTTAGCCTAAGAAAGTCTTATATTTTGATACGAATGTACTAGGAGTGTAGGAGTAGGAGTACACAAAGTACCTAGGCCTCCCTGCACCTAGGTTCGAATGAAAGAAATGAAGTCCCAGCCAAAAAATGTTCGATTTCCCCTGCAAAAAAAGTATAAATAAATAAATGATATATTCCCTGAGGGCATCTTTGACACGGATCACCAAACCGACGTTGTCAAATGTCCGCCAACACGTCTGGACGTGTCCGCGGACAGCTGGTCCGGCGAGCCATCCAACTGGCATTCCTTATTTTTGGAGTGTGGGTTGTAACCGAGGGTGAGGTAAATATGGATTGTGAGGAGAAGTGGTCCAACTGACAATGTGCCAGATGGACCATCCGAATTCCCTTATAGCCCCCCTCCCGACTTAGGGACGGTACGTTGGATTTCGAATGTCGACCGGTCCAAACTGATTTGATAATCAACGTTGGATGACTAAAAGTGTTTGGACGGCCTGGTATAAACATCTGCGGTTGTTTTGGTGATTAGCGTTGGAGATGGACTAATGCAAATTATCAAATGTCGGTCCACTTCTTTCTTTTCATACTCCTATAACAGTGAGAATAATCAAAGATAAATACCATAGTGCATCAATAACTCAAAGATAAATATTCCAATGGAACAAAAATTCAAATAAAATACAATCCAAACATAAAATTTTGAAATAAAATGGTTCAAATTTGAATTCAATTTATTCAGACACATGTTCTAATAATTCACATGAAACACCCACAAATGCCCCGTCAGATAATTCTAAAGTTGCGTATGAGTTCCTCGAATGTGAATCTAATGATGCATTTGGAGAACTTGCTCAGATGCCTTCAGTTTCTGCTCTACGAGCTGGACATGATCACCCATTTGTTGAAAATCTTGAGCCTGGTGAACTGTCTTATCCTTATCCTTCACAGTCATGTTTTATAAGACCACATAATTTGTCACTATCACACACAGTATTTCTGCATCCAATTATTTAGCAGGTCCACGGACAATTACAAAACGAGCTTGGAGCACTCGAATTGTCTTCTTCACATTATTTCTAGCTCCTTCTCGTCTTGCAGCAAAGTGAGATATTTTTGGTTAGGTATTGGATCGAAGATGGTCTTGACAAAGGTCGCTCGCGGAGGATAGAATAGATACCATCACAAAGATATTACTCTGTGGTGTACTCATGCCCATTAATGGTATAGTTGTACGCAGGAGCTTCTCGGTGCAAAAAACCTTGCAAACAATGGAGATCACGTTGTGGCGGGAACAACCACAAGGCTACCCTGTCCACGTTCATTCTGGTCCTCACCTCCACCAACAACACCCGTGGCCAGGCAGCGGACTTTGGCAAGGAAGACTAGGACATGAGAGACAGACATGGGCATGTCCGTGTCCCATGTCTTACTCTTACTCGCCGGACTTGGGAAAGAATAGGACGTCGAATACGGACGTCCCGTGAAGATTTAGACTAGGTTAACTTATGTAAGAAAGAATGTCATGTCCGCTTTTGTTTAAGTGAAAATTGTTCGGTTTGTAAAAAATTATCATGTTTGTTCAAGTCACATTTGAAATGCACAACAATATTTAGGGCACTGCGATGGATGGTCGGATCATGTATCTGTGTCCATGGACATGTCTGTGGAGATAGTGACTTCGATATGGAGACCGGCCTTGGAGATGCCCATATATCAATAGGCAGGAGCAACGGCCGTGATACACATTGCGCACGCAGAGAGTTATAAAATCGCCTTTTTGTAGTCTGAACACATTGGGCCATGATTGGGTGTAACATCATCTAAACTTCCGGAAATTTAATTAGTTTTGGTAGTAATACACACAAACTCAAATAATTTCGAAATAACTTCTGACTTTAAAAAAGTTTTATTGGATCTTAATCAATTTCAAGTGAAAATTCTGGTCAGGTGATTGAAATGATAACCGAAACCAGAAATATTTTTGAAACTGGAATTCAAAACCAGCCGTAGTCATGCCATCGTTCATACGTTCCGGTTGGTTCTAGTACTCTCTGTTTTTTTTTTGACAAACAGGTTCTTTTTTTTTTTTTGACAAACAGGTTCTAGTACTCTTATTTGTGAGAAGTAGGGTTGCAGCAGCGTGTGGAGTGTGGAGTTGTGGCATTGCAGGTTTGTTCGTCTTGGGCCTTGCGAATTGCGATACTTTTTGTTTGGTACATACACCACCAAATACAGCATTGCAGGCATATATGCACAGTGGCACCATGGGCACCTGTCAATTCGGTCTCCTGCCAAAGAAAGAAACCAAGAGTTTAATGCTTGCAAACTATAGTAGTTTTAACGTTCCACCTGCCCGCTGCTTCGTCATAGTACTAGTACTGTGATGAAGCGATACGAGATTGCCATCAAAATTGAGAGATAGGCTCAGCAAGCTGGTCACCTCGCCTGAACAGACTCAGACACGCGGAAAAGGTTGTCATGCTTGACGCAAAACCCGGCGAGACTAGGTACGCGGCTATTCTGCACCTAGAGCCTGGATGAGTTCGGATGTGAACAGTAAAATTACCTAGAGCCTGGATGAGTTCGGGTGTTAACAGTAAAATTGTTTTACATAGAAAAGTTTCATCAACTTTGAATTTTTTATGGTATAAGATGATTTGGTGAAGTTTAGACATTCAAAAAGCTCGTGGCAAAAAAGAGTTTTTGCCACGAGCTCTTTGATTGTCCAAACATCTAAAAAAAATCACCGAGCATCACGCATTTGAGCATCTTGTACCAAGAAATAAAATAGAGTTTATTTATTTTTATTTTACTGTTCAACAGTTGTAGATGAACTCGGGCATCAAATTGAATTATCGGTTAGTGTTCGTATTATGCTCCTCTTGTAAAGCAACCCCTGCTCTCACTCAGATCTCCCGGTACTGGTCTATCGAGCACTCACACGCAAAAACCCCAGCTAGCATCACC
>CBMN011744180.1:7066-20060 GCA_000582825.1 Hordeum pubiflorum | reverse complement strand
GTGCCGGAGGACGACGCGGAGCTGCCAGAGCCGGGCCGAGGCGCCGGCTGCTGCTGCGTGTGCGGCGGGAGGAAGGGCGAGTGCCGGCCGGCTTGGTAGTCAGGCAGGGTGTGCCGTGCGCGCCGGGATCCCGTGCTGGCGGCGCGACAGGGGAAAGCAGGGGAGGGAGTCGGGGAGGAAAGCGGGGGCCTACTCCCATCGCCAAAAAAAAGGAAATCGGGGCCGATGGGTTGGGCTGGATTATGTGTCTAGTAATGGAAGCCAACATGTCCAGTAACTGAAGCCAAGGTGTCCGTTTTTCCTGTGATGGGTCCCGCTTGTAAGCCTCTAATTAATTGTTGACGGGGCAGTCCTGCTGATGTGGATAGCTTGCATGTTAAGAGAAATAGGTTAGTGGAGATGAACTATTTAGGTAAGATAGATGTTAGAAAAGTATTTTAAAAAATCATGTGGTTCACTTGTTTTGGGTGATTCACTCTATTTAAAAAAAAGTGTCTTTAAAAGTACATGCAGAAGAGAAAGAGGTTGAAATGGCTTGCAACAGTAGTGCACATTTAAAAACATTAAAGCCTAATGTGGTTGACTAATGTGTGTGTGTGGTTATGTAAAACAATCAAGATAGATGTGTATGCTTTGAAGCTCACTTTGTTCTCTCACGTAGTTTGCTATAAAACTTCTCTGTGGTTCACTTGGTAAACATAAATCAAAAATATCTCAAAGAAGCTCGCGTCTTATTAGATGTAGTTCACTCGATCAGTCCCTGTGGTACACTTGCCCGGTCTACGCACTTAAAAAATAATAAGTATGAAAAAAGACAACAAAAACTCATGCGGTTCACTCTTGGGTATGTTGCGGTTCACTTTCGGTAGTGTCGTGGTTCATTTACTCCCAGTGTGAAGTGCGGAAAAAATGTTACGGAGACGACAAAATAATGTGGTTCACTTCTCGGTAGTGTTGCGGTTCACTTACGCCCGAATGTGAAGTGTGGTCCACTTCCTTGCCCGAGAAAATTACGTCCGACAAAAAGAAATCATGCAGTTCGCTTGCCCGTCTGATATAGTGTGGTTTTTAGTCTGAAGCAGTGTGGTTTTCCGTCTAATGCAGTCCGCTTCATCGATTTTGGTGTCGCGAAAAACAAAGTGTCTGCATTTCGGTAATTTGAAACTGATCTTAAACCGTAAGGCATTAGAGAGGGAGCAAATGAATTCGCTGGGGCGTCGCCACGTTGTCCTTGCATCAAGATTCGCATCGGACGTCGCTGCGTTCGCTTAGAAAATGTATTGTGTATTGAGCTGACTTTAGTTGTATAGCATTTCAAATTAATTTTGGTTTTATATACCGCTCAAACTACGCTTTGTATTTCGTTGTTTATTTATTTTGCAAGAGATTTGGAGTCAGATCGGACATTGACACGATGTGAACTAATTGGGTGTACAAAAAAACACAATTATGTTCAAATAATATCCACGGTAGCATGTCGATCTGACTTGATTACATTTTAATACTTGCAGTAATATAAATAATTGAAGGAGAAGATAAAAGCCAAACATGATGACTCACACTAGCTTTTGAGTGTAAAAAGTTTCCATGTTCGTCTCCTTTCATTCGTGGCACTGAAGGTTACAACCAATAGTATTGAGGCCAAGAAGATGGCATTGAGCTATAAAGTGTTCATTCATATCACTAGCGAAACCATATTCATCCTCCAGAAGCAAAAGGGAAAGCATCTACCAGATATTCATCCGCACGAATAAACACTGAACAATTGCCGGATATTCATCAAGCAAACAGTTTCTCGACAAACAATTGCCAGATTGAAGACGGTAAAACAACCTCTATTATTATTATTACTATTACAAAGAGAATAACAAACTAGACACCCCTTCCAATGAGACCCTTATTCAGCTATGAGTTACTAGCTCCTATGGTTTAAATCTTTCTACAGTTGGGCTTCTTCTATAGCTGAACTCCTATCTGTTAAGTATACAAGCTGCAACGAGCAAAGTAAAATCTTCTATAGAGCTGCCATCAAATCAAATTTAAAGACCGTGTTTGTACACCCATTGTTAAGAGAGATGGCAGGGTGGGCATGCATTGGCCCTTCTCTATTCAGTCCTTCGATCCAATTCCGCGAGTCGTTTTCCTCCAAGAGCTGTCTTTGATATGCGTTTTGTTTGATCCTACATACACCAGAGCCGATCACATCGGCGAGCTCTCACGGCCTTTCTGCTCTACTGTCATACTTCATCAGATTGGCATCAGCTCCTACAAGACAAGGGAGAAAATCAATTATGCACATGTTTGATGATCAGCATAAAACCAAGTGAACACTGCATCAAAGAAAATGCATTACATGAGGAGTGCAATATTCAATATATCTGCGGTGGTATACCTGCACAGTGTAGGATTAGGTTACATCCATGTTTGTCGTATACGCTATGTTCTTGGTTGAAGTTTCCAGCCCGTTAAGTTCCTTTTCCTTCATTATTGAGGCTTCACTCAAACTATGTGTGCTTTGAGAATTCTGGTGAGGTGAGTTCAGGACCTCAGAACCACAAGTGCCCAATCCATTTGATGAAAAATCTAGTTGTTTCTCAACAGATTTTGTGAGACACATTCTCTTTGCCCTTATCCGGTATGGAGGTGAAACATCAAAGCCCCTTGCAGAACTCGATAGCCCATCAAGAGAACCCAGTGACAAAAAGGATGCAGTTCTAAATGACTCTGGGGTGTCTGTAGCAGGGCGCTTCCCAGCAGGGGTGTAAAAGTTATCAGTGTTCGGTTCACCAAACTTGAAATCACTAGCAGGTGTCGGTCTTTCTCGTTTTCTTCTTCTTAATATTGAAGGGGTGACTGGGAAGCTGTCAGCAGCAATCTTCAATATTGAATCAACACTTAACTGGACTGACATTGTTCCCTTCATTGGCGTCGTGCAACCATTGGGGGATAGTGCTCCATTCTTGCAATGTTCAGATGTCTGATGCACGGTTTGATGTTCAGAAAAGAGTGAGGAACTGGCAGGGGCTACATCATTCATGTTAGGAATCTGGTAACAAAGAGGACCAAGGCTAGACTGTGCATCATTCTTCAAAGATGATTCTTCACCTTTAGCTGGTACAGCTTCTAGCTGAGTGCTACCAGATTCCCCCAGGGTATCAAGTGTGGAATCAACCTCGAGTCCCTTCTCATGAACAGAAACAATTTCCAAACCCTTGTCACGAACAGAATCACTTTCCAGACCTTGTGCCGCTAAAGCAACAACGGAGCCATTGACCACCGATGACACTTCATGTGAAGTTAGTGGCTGCACAGTTGGTAAAAAAGAAATGGATAGGAACCCTGAGCAGTCCTTGGCATGATCCAGTTTGTATGACTGTAGATGTGAGCTAAAATTAGAATGATGAGCTATTTCAGGCAGGTTTTTTGAAGTGATGCCGGGCACTCTGTTCAGATCAAGATGGCCCTCAGAAGCCACCGGCTTCTGTTTATCCTTGAAGTCATCATGACCAACTAGTCTTGGAATTGCCAAAATATTTCTGGTGCCAAAGACATCTAACTTCTTTCTCAAAGAACTATTCCAGTGATTCTTTATAGAATTATCAGTCCTGGAAAGAGCAACATACTATCAGCACGAATACATTATCTTGTGAAGTGAACAAGGAGAACTAAGGTCTACAGGGTGCAGACAGTAAAGACACAAACTCAGACTTACAAGACACAAACTCAGACTTACAAGGAAACAATCAAGAGCTGATGGCCATAACAAAGCTATGCACAGTTATAAAGAGATGATCAAAAACAAAATAACTAAATAAGTGTGCATTATGAGCAATACGCGTGGTTACAGATTTACCATCATTCAGCTACAGAAGCCTTGTAGTTAGTTTTTTGAGAATTCAATTATTTATTCAAATTTGGCAGATCCACTGTATTCCATTTATGATAATCTTGTAACTGAAATTCTGTTTTTCAGAACCAACAGTAGAGGGTTTAAAAGAACTATTTATTCAGGTTTATTCACAGATAGTCAACAATAGAGGTGTGGGTGGTGGTTGGCCAGGGCCCCTTTACATTGTGCATCTTTATTAGAAAGAAAATCCAATAGTTAAAAAGTTCAACATAACGAGTTAACGCAAAAAACTACAAATGGCCCATGTTATTTTACATCATGGCAGGTCTAGTAAAATGGGGTGATCATTGAATAATTAAAGAAGTCATGAGATAGCATAGTTTGTTAGCAGCAACTCAATGCCATTTCAACATCATGCCGCTAGGTTTACGGAGAAAAATTCCAACAGGATGTAAGCTGTTCGGCAGTACCTTCCAGGAAGAACTTTTGCTATTTCTGCCCATTTATTCCCATATTCCCGATGGGCATTAATCAGTGCCTGTTCCTCCTCGGCAGTCCAAGCATCTTTCCGTATGTCTGGATTCAGATGATTATGCCACCTAAGATGTTTTGTATGAATTCAAAATCAGCTTCATATTTACCAATCAGTTCTTTATGTATCCAGTATGATTCTGAATTAGCAAACTTCCCCCCGTTTGTCTTGCACAAAGGGGGGAAATGCATTTCAGCAAACCATATAAAAATAAAACAATCAAAAGAATACCTCTCTCGACATTGCTTGCCTATACGTCCAGGTAGTGACCTTGCAATGACTGACCATTTTGTTGGTCCATACTTCTTTACAAGATCAATAATTTTATCATCTTCCTGTAGAAAAAATATCATAAATATGTAAATATAACGATAAAATGTGCAAAAGCTCTTTTTTTGTCAAGCAAAGTCAGGAGTGCAGAGACAAACCTCTTGAGTCCAAGGACCTTTGATGAGTTCAGGATTAAGAACCTTCTGCCATCGATGTAAACACTGTACCTCTGTCCTATCCGGAAAGAATTCAGCTGTGTAGGTAGATACCGACACAATAAGTGAGCTCACCACACTTGCATATACACAACAGCATCCAAAGAAGTATGGCATTACTATATTACTATATATTATAACTAACTAAAATGTGGGATATGCATTCATAAGGTAACCATCACCAGCCCTGAGATAAATATCATGCTTCAGCATTAAACAACTGGTCGAACGAACTATAAGAGCACCAGTAACTAAATTTCTGCTATCCCTTTTTCCTCAAATGATGCTGCAAATATGTAAGATGCAACAGGGCCCTACACCAGTTGGAAAAAGTCATTAACAGTTTAGCCCCTTTCTGAGGTATTATACAGAATGAACAATGTAAAAATGTATTTCAAAGTCTATCATGTTTGGTAAGTGGCATTCAGGACTTCAGATTAGTACAATGTCATACTGCAAATGACAGCAAATATAAATAGCAGTTTACAAATGCAAGGAGACCTGAGCATATGAGTTGGTACAGAGCAAAGAAGAGGCAAACCTATTTTCTTCCAGCTTCTACCATTGAAAGTTTCAACTGCCTTCCGCAAAGTTTCATCCTGTTGTCATTTATAGATGCCAAATTAGCAGCAAAATCCACATGTGTGTTGGAATCAAACAGTAAAAATACTTTTCAATAGGAAAAAAAAAGGAGGAATTTCTTGCGATAAAAATGTAGTCTTCCAATGGCCAGACCAAGAATGACAGACATGGCAAATTGATTGAAAAATTTACGCACTGGATGATATTACAGCTGACTATGTTTGCACTAGATAGATAAATTAGATATACAAACCAAACTATATATCTATATTGTACATTGGCATATATACATTATGAATACCAGACTATGAATATAGTTTTGCATTGCATGTAATAAACTAGTCTTGGTAATAGAGAGAGTGAGATAGTTACCTCTTGTGATGTCCAGCCACCCTTCGCTCTCCTTATAGGCCCACTTGTTCGCCTAATATAAGTAAGTTTTTGTCAGCAAAATTAAGGTGAAATATTGTCAATTCAAGGTAATACGGAACACCATACTAGTTCAAGAAGATGAATATGAAGCACAATCTGCAGATATACACTAGCATACAATAACAACAAAAATGTGGTTTTTGCAGAAGGGGACTACATAAGGAAGCCGTGTAGTGTGCACCTGAAACAGGGACGCTGACTAATGTACTGCTAGTCCTACCATGTGAATCGCCCCTGTGGAGCCTTTTATCTTTATAAATTTGCAGGTACTTAATTCTCATGAACAATATGCTAGTAATACAAATTTCCCCATAGATGAACACTCACATCCTACCTAGAACCTTAAATATGCAGGATCCTGCATATTCTGGTTGGGATATACCCAGTAAAGTCTGGCATACAAGTATCATGGGAACCAGTTTTTGATGCCTGAGTGATCCAGGGCAGCAAATTTTGTGATCTAGTGTCACCACAAACAACACAAACGAAGGCCCTCAGCTATGAACAGGCATCATTAAATTCGTACCAAAAGCTAGGAAGCTTTATCACAATTCCCATATAAGAAACTACATACCGGTGCTCAATCATGGAAACTGTTCCAGAGCACATTTCAATTAATTTCCAATACAAGAAATTGCTTAGCAATATAGGCACGCCATAGATGAAGCGTTTCAAAACGGGACAGAAGAGTATTGGTGACTGCGACTACTAAAACCATGAAGCTAGTAAAGCAAAAAAGAAGAAGAAAAACTCCATCCTTATCTTGTTGAAACAACTGCTGCCAAAGCACAAGAAAACGGTATCTCCAATTATACAAGCCGGGGATACTAATACTAAAGCTACTAAAAGTATAAAACCTCAGCAACCATGACAAAACCCAAATAAAACTTTCCCATCAAGATAACAAATATTGCACGGCGCCACGACCATGATTAAACTAACTCGGCACTCAAAGCAGGCATCTTTTGCAAACTGCATCGATCTACACAAAGTCAAAAACTAAACTAAGCCAACCAAATGAAATGACTGAACCTTCAATGACAAGAGCATACCAAAGAAGGGCATGTTTAACATGGAATTCACCACTACAACATGCTTGAAACCCTGGATGAAGACAGCATGCTGACATAGTAGTTCATGGAACCTATAAGAACCCAGAATGCCTCAAGAACCTAATGGGTTGCCCCGAAGAATCTATCTTTTTCACCCAAACAACCACAATACCACTCCTGTGTCATTCCTTGACCAAGAAAGTAACCCTCGTGGATTTGTTTTCACAGAATTACAGCCAAATTGCTCGTCAAGCCAGGCAATTGTCGCTGATAGAACCACGAACCACAACCAAATCCACAAACAGTTGAATTTTTTCTCACCCCAAACACCCACCAGGCCAGGGCCACGGCCCGAGCAAAGCATCATTCGACCCGGCACCAGGTAAAGCTAACGGCAACGGTAACCCAACCAACCGGCCCAGATCCCTCCCGTCGGACCAATCAAGCGCAACAAAGAGATAGCTTCCTCACCTGAGACCGGAGATGGAATTCACCGAGCTGGACACGGGCGGTGACATCCGCGCGGGCCCACCGGCACCGCCATAGCTGCTGCCCTCCGACACCGACTCGCTCGACGCCGCGAGGGGCTGCCGGTTCTCCACGCAGCCCTCGTGCTCCCCCTCCGCCATGGCCCCCATCTACCGCCCCCTCATCACCAGGGGAACCTAACCAGCAGCAGGGCGAAATCACCACAAGAGAAAAGGGAGAAGTTCAGATCAAGAAAGCCCCGGAAGGAACCGCCGCGGGCAGATCGAGCCAGGAAGGCGCCTCGCGAATCTAAG
Organism: Hordeum pubiflorum; assembly: GCA_000582825.1. Classification (NCBI taxonomy): domain Eukaryota; kingdom Viridiplantae; phylum Streptophyta; class Magnoliopsida; order Poales; family Poaceae; genus Hordeum; species Hordeum pubiflorum. Next base: position 12,345 of record CBMN011744180.1, on the reverse strand, counting down.
AGCGCGTACCAGATCGAGCGGGTCCGGGGATCGAATCCGCGAGGGGGCGAGCCGATCGGGAGGCGGGCGGGAGATGGCGCGAAGGAAGGAAGGAAGGAAGGGAAGCGAGGGCGCGCGGTGGCTCGAAACCCTAGGGGCGGGCGTTAAAGAGCAGAGCTTTTTATCCCCCCTTCCTCTCTGTGCGCTACGGCTGCCGTTGGGTGTCGGGGGCAGTTGTTGATGGAGAGGGGAGAGAGGACGCTTTCAAAAAACCTCGCCCGTTGAAGCGATGGGCGAAGGGGAGGAGGCGACGGCGGCATAAATAACTGCAGCCCCGCGGCCGTTTCCCGAGTCAGTCCCTGGGTTTGTTCCGTATCAGACCGGATCGGATGTGGAAAAAGGGTCGCGAGTTTCCGTCACAACTCTTTTCCTAGGGAAACAAATCCGTGAGCTTGTGCATGTACTACAAAGAAAAATGTATCAAGGTCTTTGCCACCAACGCAATGCAATCCAAAAAAAGAAATAATATTGCCAGAAATTGATAAGGTAGCATTTCCATTTCTTTTTGTGGACCGGTTCGGACATCTGTTTTCGTGTAATCCTAGGTAAACCGGGGGCTTTCGGGCGTCTAGAGTCTGATATCAAGACGCACCTCAAAAACCTCGCCCGTGCCCCTGCCTCTCCCGTGCATAGCGGTTGCCACGCATTCATGTCGGTCAGCGTCGCTCCAGAGCTTCAGCGCCGTGTTGATATCAGCTCGGAGCGGACGTGACCGCTCACTAGAGCCGGCATTGAAGCGGCATGCCAACCGAGAGTGCCACTCGGTCTACGCGATTATTTCCAGTGCCGAAGACGCATGAACAGATCTGCCTGGGCGGCTCCGGTTAGTCCACATGTCGGCATTAAACAAGTTCAACGGACGAGAAACCCACAGACCGACGTTTGTTTTGACACAACTCGCCATTTGGCCTGGCCGGCACCCGCTATTTAAGCGGAGCATCCTCGCCCGGCATGACCAGCACTGCACCACCTCCGCCATGATCGTGAGAGAGATGTGGGAGAGGCTCTCGACGGAGCAGAAGCTGGAGTTTGTCGGCATTGCGGTCGCCTAGCAGGCCCGCCGCGTAAATCGGATATAGGCTAGGTGAGGGCAACGACGGCGATGAGGCATACCGGCGCCACCGCCCTATTCAGTCCATGTCAGCATCATCTTGGATCGGTCGCGGGTGCACTTCGACGTCTTAACGACGGAAGAGCTGCAGGCACTACTGGTGTCGGCGTTCCGGCAGGCGAACGACGATGACGTCACGGCCATGGTCACAGAGGATCCGGGCTTCCTGAATGAGCAGCGGGCGTACAAGTCCATGGGTAGATTCTGCGAGATCTGTCGTGAGCAATGGAGGTTGTGCGCCCTGCAGGATGAGGGGGTGTCATGTTCGCGAAGATCGACGAGGAGGTTACCAAAAAGGAGACGCGGGTGACTGTGGACGGCGCCAGGTACGCGACGACCGCGCTGCCACCGCAGTTTGCGCCCTACCGTCACGACCACCAGACCGGCCCGTCCACGTCCGGCGTCGTCGACAGGGAGAACTCCAGTGAGGAAGCATAACACATGGGATTCCACCGCGGCTTGGGTCCTAGGAAGGTCACTCCTATTTTTTCCCTCTCATTGATGCACTCCCGGTGAGCTTTCCAGACATGGGGAAGACAGGACGCGGAACACGGACTCCGCCATGACCGACGATCATTTAGATTAGATTAAAAAAGACTACCACTTTTTTTTAGTTGAAATGTGTCGAAAATGATATGAATTTGGTCCGGTTTAAATGAAAGTCATCCTACTTGTTTAAATCTAGTTTGAAATGTAATGACTTTGCATGAAAATTGTCTGATCTGTCTAAATCTAGTTTGATATGCATGCGAGCATGGTTGGATGGCCGTCTCCCTCGTGAGCGTCCGCAGAATGGTCAACCGGCGTCCATGGACAAATAGTGTCTCTGTTTTAGGTATCCGCGTTGGAGATGTCCTAATGCCTTGTGCAAAGGAACGATCACACAACCGCAGACATTCAATTTATGTTTTTTTATTATAGTTGGACCCATTTAGTCAATCTTTTTTCACCTCGAGTGGTCTATGGTTGTGGTTGCATCATATTATTTGGCGAACAATAGCATCATCATTTCCATGATATTTCCCTCCCCTTTCTTGCGAGCGGCGAATAGGGCATAGAACTTGTCTCCTACAGGCTCCTCCAATGAGCATGTGGATGTGTCTTCCCTTTTCCTACCACTCCTGCGGCCGGTGGTGGGGAGGGAATACTGATACCTCGTCTTCTGCTAGTAGTTTAGGTCAGGGTTTTTTTAGTCCTCATAGGGGCGACACTCGGGAAAATGGCGACACTTCGTCTTCAAGCTGGTTTTCGGGCTCCGATCCCCCTTGAGTTTGTATAGGATCCGTTGAAATTCAAGTCATCACTTTGGGGCAACGGGGATAGGGTTCCTCGTCGTGTATGCCCGATGGCGGTATTTGGTGTCTGACATTTCAGATTGATTCAAGGGTTCAACGACGATAACTGAATCTCTATGGTGATGGTTCTTAAGGGAAGGGGCATGAAGAATTCCGTCTGTCATTGACAAGGTTGGGTATGCCCCGGTAGGGGAGCGGCAATAACAGCGCGGTTTTGCGGCGGTAGTTCTCGTTCGGTGGGTCCGGGATCTTGATATAAATTTTATTATGTTTGGAATGCTTTGTATACTTCTGGTCAACGTTTATAATAGACTTGATCCTTTTCACAAAAAATAAAGAGATTAGAAGAATGCATAGTTAAGGTCATCACAACTGATTTCGCACCCAAAGAGAGAAAAACTAAAGCTACAACAAGAGAATGGAGGAAGAGGAACATGTATGATAGGAGGAGAGGAGAGGGGACAAAGAAGGAAGGGACCTAACCGACGGCGATCGTCGGCAACCTGCGGCAGTGAGGTTGGAGTGGGCGCACTATTGGATTTAAAGAAAAGCATCATTGATGCCCGTCAACAAGGTTACGATGGTTAACCGGGGTGGGTCTGCAGACTGCAATGGAGGGAAGGTATGTGACGCAACGATGTGGAAAGAAAGAAATGAGATTGTGAGCGATACAAGAAGGAAGATAAGAGGAAGGCTTAGGGAGGAAAATAGTAAGGAAAAAAGCAGAGATGTGTATGTTGTTGGGGTCTAGAGACCACCCATGACACCAGGATCATGAGGGCGGCATGTAATTTTTCTTCAAGAAATTTATATTTCATACTAACTACCCAAAACTATGTTTGTGTGCTTGCATAGGGCATCTCTAATCGAACCCTCAAAAACAGTTAACTCCTTATTCATTTTCCGAGGAGTTAAGCCCTAACTAACCGGGCCCTCAAATGGTTAACTCCTCAAAAATCTGAGGAGTTAAGCCTCAAATTTGAGCAGCCACCTCTACTTCTCGTTAAAAGATTATCTCTGCCTCGCTCTTCCTCTGATGCCCAACAACACGTAATACCTCCCCGGCGACCCATCTGACCTCCCCGGCGACCCATCTGACCTCCTCGACGACCGCCATGACCACGCCCATGCACCCCCGCCGAACTTCGAGAAGATTTTGATGAGATTCCGGTGAGAGTCAAGGCAGCAAAGTTTTTCTTCGATTTCTTGTCTCCGCCATCGTAACGGGACATTGCCATGCTCCTCCCATCGTCCTCGGCCATAGTCGCGCTCCTTCCCGCCGTCGCCAACCACGACCGCATGCATAAACAACACGTACACCACCTACGCATACTTATTACGCAGAAGTAGGAGTACATGGATGTTGATCGCCATCGTTGATCCAACGAATCGTTGCATTCTGAACCACGTCATCATGCCACTATGAGAGGGAACATGATAAGAACCCATTTGGATGAACAAGTGACCAAATCGTGGCCCATGAAGGACGAACTTCCCCGAATTTCTCGATTCATTCACACGTGTACGCCGTGCTCGTTGAGTCTTTGTCAAATTACTTTTGTAGATCATCTACCGTAGTTCATAGCTAGCTCCATGGCATCATGTACTCCCAAGGAATCGCCGTTGGCCACGTGGAAGGAATAAAGAAGATGGGGGGAGTGGCTTCCATGTGGGGGTATACATCGTCTGAGGAGTTAAGTTTGAGGGTTCGGTTAGCTCCACATTTTTTTACTCCTAATATTTGCGGAGTTAAGATTTAAGAAGCTTGAGGAGTTAAATTTTGAGGGTTCAGTTAGAGATGCCTTTATATTCTAACTCCTCAATTCTGGAGGGGTGAAAACAAATTTTGTTGTCGCATCTTAGCTAGTAGTATATGTCTTTTTCTTAAAAAACATTTAATCTATTTATCATTTGTATTTGAGTAGGGAGTATATGTTCTACCACCATATGTAACTAACCTTCGAGGATGAGAGTGTAAAAAAAATCCTTTTACTATAAACTTATTATCGAGAACTACACAATTGTAGACACCCAATTGTTGATCGTTTAGTTCCCCGAAAATAAATTGTTCATTGTTTGGTATTAGAGGTTGTTTGGTTGCCGCCCAGTCTTATCAAATAGGGGCTAGCCAACTTTCTGGCGCACCATTTTGCCGCGGGCGGCTCGCCAGCGACCTATTGTAAATACTGAGCGCGCAACCAAAACTATGATGCGGATCCAAAAAACAAACAACTTCCAACTAAATGCTAGCCATCGAGTGGATCAACAACCAAAAAGCTGGCACAACTGCTACGGTTGTGATCCAAGCAGCCCCTGAGCGCATTACATCCATTTAGGGCATCTCCAACGCCGACCCGCAAAAGTCTTCGGTATATGTTCGTTTTTATGTCCGGATGTGGTCCGCGAACATGACACGGAAGGGAGCAATCCAATGTTAATTACAAAGCATCTGGGGAGAATGGCGTTTTGGCTCTCGGCCTCCATGGAGGCCAAATTTTTGAAAAATTCAAATTTTGAAAATTTTGGTTTCAAAAAAATCTGGAAAAAAAAATACAACTAAACAAGGATGTATGTGTGTAAAATTTCAGGCCGAAATACTTTGAAACACGGCCTGTACAAAAAAGACAAATTTATGGTCTGAAATGATGAATAGTATCATGTGTTAAAAAGTCTTAGATTTGTCTTTTTTGCATAACCCTCATTTCAACCTATTTAGTCCAGAAAATTTACACACTTATGCATTATACCTTCATCTATCTATGTATTTTTTTCAGAATTTTTTGAAGTCTTAAAATGCGATTTTTCATGAAATTTGAATTTTGCATTTGGAGGCC
>CBMN011744179.1:0-11052 GCA_000582825.1 Hordeum pubiflorum | reverse complement strand
TTTTTTTTTTTTTTTGAGATAGCGAACCCGCTCATGCCAAGCGGTGTGCCATTGCAAGAGTTATGGGCGTATGCTTCTAATCGGAAACTCTATATCCCATCTTCTGTTCTCATTCATATGGAATTTAGCCAATGCAGATGATTACTACCACTACTACTTGCCTAATGGTATTGTCTCGAGCGCCTTTCGCTCGATGTCGTCGCCTAGTTTTGCGGTCATGTCAGACGCAACCCAGCCCGGGGAAACCGCATTCACCTGCAAAACCAACCAGGCAAATGTCAGACAAGCTTAATGTTCAAATAAGGAGCAGTACTTTAATCAAGATGTGCTTAATCTAGGTTGGCATGGCTGCTACTTGCATTTATGTTTCTGCCACCGTATTCCCGGGCCATGGCCTTGGTCAATCCAATCACCCCGGCCTTGGCGGCGCAGTAGTTGGCCTGGCCAATGTTGCCGATCATCCCGGCAACTGAGGCGATGTTGATGATCCTTCCCTGTGGGCAATTAACCAGTGAAAAAACGGTACCAACAAATTATTGTCTCTGATCATATAACAAAGACACTTCTAATAAGAATAGAAACGACACATAGTCAACTGATACTCTGTAGTCTGTACCTTCTTCCTCTTCATCATCACTGCCGCCGCAGCCTGAAACAAGATTTTCAAATAATAGGCAAGCACAAAGCATATCTGATGCCGATTACGGAGGCCAAGTGAAGAGCACATCTCACCTGGGAGCAGAGGTAAACACCGGTAAGGTTTACGTCCACTACTTCCTGCCATTGCGCCCGCTTCATCCGCATTAGCAGAGCATCTCGCGTGATCCCTGCCCACCAAGAAACGGCCCCCAAGCCATCAAAACCCACTTTCAATGCGATACAAATGCCAACTTACGTAGGCAGTTGTGCAGGGGAAGGCAGGCAGAGAGATGAAAACAAGGGAGAACCTGCATTGTTCACCAGCACATCCAACGTTCCCCAAGTATCAATTGCCTGAGCCAACATCCAATATCATGTATAAAGTATGCACTCACTCGGAGAATTATTTGTTATTGTTTTGCCTAGAGTAATGAACTGATGTCAACTCACCGCTCTCATCATGGTTTCAACCTCGGCTTCGATGGAGACATCGGCTGAAAAGGTGATGGCAGTGCCACCGGACTCCTCGATCTGAATGGATCATGATATGTGTTTGTGTGGCACAAGGAAGACAAGCATGGCATGAAAAGTATTTTATGAGGTAAAATGCACTTGTATGCGAGCAACTGTATCATACATTGGGTCGGCTAGAAGCCTAGAAGGAGTGATTTCACTCACCTCTCTGCACACTTCTTCAGCTTCCATGCCTGACTTGGCATAGTTCACAACTACCTTAGACAAACAAAAGATGATGTTCAGCTCCAGTGAAACCATAGCTAACTAGCCTTACAACTATACAATTTCCTAGTTTCTTTGAAGGAATGGTACTTCACTCTTTTTTTTCATTTGATTGCTGATACTTATAAGTATTTACCTTGCACCCTGCTTTGCCAAGAGCCACAGCTATGGCTCGCCCAATCCCCCTCGATGCTCCGGTAACCACTGCAACCGGGGCTTGAGGCCGTGCCAAGCCATCCATGCTCACTCCAGCCATAGCTTTAACCTGACCATGTCTTATAGCTACAGTAAGACAATTCGTTCCGTCAGAAAGACCACCAAATTAAGAAGGAGACCGATACAGAGTCTACCACCCAGAGATGATTTGATCAATTGCCTGATGAAATGAGAAAGCCCGGTCGCTGACATCGCTGGAACCCGCAGCTGTGGCGCTGTGGCGGCGGAGACCCAAGGGCAACGAGGCCAGCAGAGAACGGCACGGTTGATGCCATGAAAGAGGAGTTGGGAAGCTCTGCTAACTGCTGGTCATGGAGAAATAAGATGATGCTGTCTACAGAATTCAGAAGTAATTAGGAGCACAGAATGTCAACAGAAAGAGGGATGGCTCCATGTTCAGCGGAGGTTTTCTTTGCATGATCGCTGAAAATATTTCTACCTTGCGGGATCAAATTGGTTATTGGGCAGTCAAATTTGTGGCAAACCAAAAGGCAGGCAAGGTTGGTGTGATGGCCATGCACATAGCGCTGGTAGCCTGTACCGCATGCACTGGCGGAGCTAGAGCAGAATCGAAGGGGGGGCCAACAAGAACATATGCAGCTTTGGGGGGCCAAATGACTGAACTTAAGCCTCTAAAATAATTTTCCTTCACTAAATGTGCAAGGGCTGGGGGGGGGGCAGCGACCCCCTCAGCACTACACATAGCTCCGCCACTAACCGCATGGGAAGTTGAGGCTGTGTACTGTGAGAAAATATGAACTGCATGTTTAAACAGTATACATGTTCCGGATAGTCAAAAAAAGAAAGAACTGCAGCTTTTCTCAGCTGCTAACATGGTAGATGATTTTTGCAGAAGAATATAATAACTCAAAGCATGGGCGTGCACATTTGGAAGGTTAACTTGCATTTGTTTACACCTAAAAAAATGTTAGGTACGTCCAAAATGGAGGATACCAGGCCATGAAGCAGGGCCAAAATCATATTTGTTGGATAAACTGGACAAGTTTACAACATGTATTGCTGCATGTCTAACTTTAGTTCCCAACTACCAAGCTGAATTTAGTTTAATTATGCAGTTAAAAACTCAAGGTTCCTCGCATTCAGGCACATGAAAAACACATGGTTACACTATGATTTACTGTATAATTAGAGAATAAATAACAATACCTTGTGTACATAAAAAATTGCAACTATCTTGTGATTATCCTGCCTAAACCTACTTAGGGCCAGTTTGGTTTGGTGGTAGTTCTCAAAGAAGTCTTGCTAAAAAAAGGAACAAAAAGTAAATTCCATTAGCTCAAAATTAAATGACAGATAGAACCATAAACTTTCAATTTTCATATTTAGTTGAAGAAACTGCTGTAAGATTTTCAAAGTCTGCCATCAATTTAGTTTGAACTAGAGTGCATGCTGCTACAATCACCTCTATAAGGCAGTGCTCGAATGTTACCTTCATGAAATTGATGAACAACATGTAGAAGTTCTCAAAAATAGACGCTGATGTGCTAAATGAGCGACTACCATTCAGCACAGCATTAACCGTACCTTTGCTGTATGAATATGGGTATTTTAACTACATAACAAATCTCCCAGTAAAAATACCGGCCCATTGCGCAAACAACTGCAGGAATTTTTTCGGGTCTGAAAACCTGTCTTTGCAAGAGAAACATCCACAGTTCCACACGGACCAATGCTGATACCGTTTGCAGAATTTCCTGGGTTCGCTCTTTGCTACCTTGTCACAAGGTAGCAGTATGTACTATGTAGTAGCTATATCCATTTGGTTGCCAGTGCAGTCAGTCAATTTGACAAAAAAATTCAGTATTCACCAACTATACGTTCTTAGCGAGTATGTTCAGAGAACCGTAGAGAAAGACATGACCGTATTGATTGACTTGTTAATTGACTCTCTGTAACCCAGTTTAATTGTGCATCACTACAGTCAAGGTAGCTTCCACCACAAATTAAGCCCCAACAAGCAAAGCATGCATCACCAGCAGGCAGCAGCTAACATAAGCGGTACATTTGGAGAACTAACTGAAGAACTAACCTGGGTATTACGTCTCTAACTAAGAATCTGGCCTACACAAATCTAAGGGATAGTGAAAGTGAAATCCGTCAAGCGGCCGCAACCGGGGGCTGGAAGAGAGGCACGTACTGTCCATTGGCGTCGTACGAGTGTGAGAAGCCGAGGGAGGAAGACCGCCGTAGCGGCCGGAGGGCGCCCGCCGTAGGACAGGCTGGTTAAGAAGGCCGGGCGGTCGGAGGGGACCTCCAACGCCGTCGCCCCCTCCGGCATGGTGCGGTCGGCGCCGCCCGCCAGCATCTTGGTGGAGTGGAAGTGCGCTGGGGTCTGTCGCAATCGGGTTGGGCCACAGGACAGCAGATTCTCAGGACTCAGGAGTGGGCCAGGCTTGAAACGGAGAAGGCAAAGGCCGGGCTCGCGTGCAGCTTGTTCGCCTCCGTCCCATTTCATGCTTCACTTTGAAGAGCATCTACAACCGTTCTCCTCGTATCTGTCTCAAACGTCTGGACAGCTCATCTAGTTACTGATCGGTTATGAAATTGTGATCCCTTAAACGGGTCTGAAAGGCCAGGGCTGACCGACACCCCTGATATCCAATGCCGTCGCTCCCTCCGGCATGGTGCGGTCGGCGCCGTCCGCCACATCTTTTTTTTATCTTGATGGAGAAGGCACTGGTGGAGTGGAAGTGCGCTGGGGTTAGGAATGGCAATGGGTAGGGTACGGACGGATACAACCTTTTTCTACCTAAACCCATACCCACACAAACTATCTGTACCCACCCATTTCAATACCCATGGGCATAAATTGACACACATGCCCATTGGGTATGGGATACCCGATGGGTATCCAGTGGATATGGTACCGTATATAGCATTTTAATTTTTTAAAGGTAGATAAATGGCTTTGAAATTCAAGTGATGATGGGCGAGCAGTATAGCACTGACACAAACTTCTATAGTGCTGACCTCTTATAGGCATCAAGGGAGTATGAGCAACATGTGGTGAAAGCGCGACACAATGGAAGGTGGTGGTGAGAATGGGAATTGCTAGATCGAGAGTTGGACAGGAGTCCAATAACGAAGAGTCGAGATTTCATCTTTTCGAGGAGTCACATAGGATGCAAGAGGAGTGGCGAGCATGTGATTACGGCACTATGAGCTATGGCCGGTTTAAGGAATCGAGACTTAGGGTGTGACAAGGAGTTGGATGTTGATCCCACATATCGTAGGAGTTATTTTCATTTATTAACTGGGTATCCATTGGATTACCCATGAACGTAATTTCATTCCCATACCCTACCCATATATTTTGCGGGTATGGATACCCATTACCCTTGGGTATAAAATCTCTCCAAATCATGCACATGCCCGGTGTTTTCGGGTAGGGTACCCGCGGTACCCATACACATGGACAAAACTGCCATCCCTAGCTGGGGTATGTCGCAATTGGGTTGGGCCACAGGACTGCAGATTCTCAGGACTCAGGAGTGGGCCAGGCTTGAAACGAAGAAGGCAAAGGCCGGGCTCGCGTGCATCTTGTTCGCCTCCATTCCATTTCATGCTTTACTTCTAATGTCTAAAAAAACTTCTAATGCCTAAAAAAATGCATGCTTCACTTCCTTTTTCAACTTGCCTAAAAAGAAATGATGGCAAATGATGTTTAGTCTGTAGTGATGATGTAATGCTTAGTTCGTGTAGGTGGAGAATATAGTTGTTATGCTAGGAACACTCTTTTGGAAATGATGTAATGGTGCCTCTTTTGGCTATGTAAGACTTTCTAGTATTGAAATGTTATTGGTTCCATTGTGTTTTCCTATTTGTTTACTCTACACTTTTCATTCAAGTTTCCGGTAGAAGGAATCATTACACATGAGTTGGTTAACATGGTATGCCTAGATGATATTGTTGATGGTAGCATGATGTTGGTGATGCAATTGTTTGCCTAGATGACCATCCACATGAGTTGGTTAACTTGTAAATGGTTGTGTGCCTAGATAACCACAAACTAGTAATCTTATAGAAGGAATCATTTCACATATTTTAAACACGTTTAAATTTCAACGTTTCACATTTCGTATGTGAAACAAACCCATTTCACTTGAAAAATTTGATTTTTGTCAAACCAGGCAAAGGAAGTGCAATATCGATTTTGAAAGTGAAAAAAATATGAAACTAAAATGCCAATTTGGGAAACTGATTATTTGAAAATGTGTAACATATTATTTTCAAATGTTTAAAATATGTTATGTAAAAAATAAGCAACTGAAATAGTGTGCTTTTTATGAAGCAAGCCAGTGAATCATAAAATGTATCTTGTGAATTGTGTAATAGCAACTATAGAAGTATAATGATTCTTGTGAAATTGATTATTCAAAATGTGAAACAATTTATTTCAAAATAGTGAAATGGTTTATTTGAGAAATGTGCAATTGAAATATATGTTTTTGTGAAACAAGCCAGTGAAAAGTGAAATGTTGGGCTGAAATTGTGAAATAGCATCTACAGAAAGTGTAATTGTTATGTATCGGTGTGATATTGATTATTTCAAAATGTGTATTATACATTTGAATTTAAATATGGTTGAAAATATTCAAGATTGGTCTCATTTTAAAGGTTATGATGCAAAGAGTTCAAATATTAAAAAAATCAAGAAACAAATACATGGTTTAAAAGATTTTGATTTTCATTAGTCAAGAGAAAAGAAAATGTTTGATTTATTGTGTTGGATAAGAGAGAGAGTGGTTCTGTCACATTAGTGATGCATGCCTGTGAAATACAAATATGAAAAAAGCAGAAATACGGACAAGAGAAATCAAGAAGAAACGTGTTAGAGCATGCCACAACCTTGTTAGAGCATCTACAGCCCGTGATGGACTAATTCTGTCCGCATGTCCGTGGACACCGATCGGACACGCCTCATATTTGCTACTCTGCATCTACGTATCTTATATTAGACACCCTGTATCCATAGTACACATGCAACGATTGAGCTACTCTACGTGATCAAATATCGGACAACAACATCGGATGCAAACGAACACAAGATTGACTGCAAACGGACATCAAACATCATCCAAAAGAACATCTTAGTTCACTGGACATAGTTCTTAAATTTCTACAACTAAAAACGATATAAACATATGCGGAGGGGGGTGCGAGATCACCACTTCCTCGCCGGGCCTTTGCCCTTTCGGTCGTCGGCGTAGCTGTAGCCGTCTGCGGCTGGTGGAGGGTCTTGGTCGTCGTCGAAGGAGGTGCAACTGTCGCCGTCTTCGTCGTCGGAGTCATAGAGGACGATGAGCCCCTTCATCCGACTGACCGCCCTATCCTGCTCCCACTTTAACTTGGCGATGCGGAGGGCGATGATCCACTTCATCCGGCGCGTGGGCTGAGGCCATGCTACAGATCCGGAGCTATCGCCAATGTCCACCTTACCGCTCCAAGGAAATGCAGATGGTCAACTCCTAGTTGTAGTCGAGGTCGGAGCCGTTAGAGCCGGAGCTCGGCATCAGAGTGGATGGGATCGGAATCGAAGAGGGAGGGGAGAGGACGGAAAGAAAGAGAGTGAGCTAGGGTTCGGTGGTGTGCTGGACCTGTCAGCTAGGACATGACGGACGCATCCGGGCATGACTGGACGTCCATATCTGCCTTAGATTTGAGCTGGATATGAGGGGTGCCGGTCAGTCCGGACACTTGAGACGGGTTGGACAGTTTGCTCGGACGTTTGAGACGGGTACGAGAGGTCCGGCTACTGATGCTCTTGCTCCCACCACTCTCTCGCACGTACGGTCCGTCTCCCTCGTTATTCCCTCTTTCCCATTTCTCCACACAACACAAGTGCTCATGGTGTGATGGTGATGCAGCCGCCAGCCGGGTTGGGTGCCTGAGCTCATGGACAGCACCAGCATGCTCGAGCTGGCCAGCCTCCATTGACACGCTCGCAGCACACTCTAAGCTGCCGCCGGCACTCGCCACCGATATCTCAAGCGCACATCGGCAACGAGATCCATGAGCCACCATCGACACGCTCAGACTACGCTCGAGCTGTCCACCGGTACCAGTCGCCTGCTCGCCGCGCTCCCGCGCGCACGCCGCATACTGCCCACCTGGCGCCTGCTCGCTCCAGCTCCATCCCCGGGCGGCGCCCCAAAACCCTGAAAAGTAAATCAGTCAAACACTACTAAAGCACCAGAAAAGAACCAAAGATTAACGAACCAATCAGACTCCACAACAAGTATCAATTACTAATGTCGGAGTACAAGTAGTGTATAGTTTCATGGATCTACTCAAGTATGTATGCATGCATGCATTGCCACATCACAGGAATTACTAACTGTAGCCGTTGTCGGACACTGAACAGTGAACAGGGAGCCCTTGGTCATCGAGTTCATAATCGGAGAGCGTCCGAGCCGTCCGTTTCCCTGGCAGCGTACCGGTTCGCCTCTTGATACTCGTGGCTGTCGAATTCTTCAGAGAAGATGTCGATTTCTTCAGGTACGTTCAGAGGCAGGAAGTTCAGAGAACTACTGTACTGATGCCACACAAGAAAATTTGAGCACTTATTCGGTTTAACTGAAACTAAACCAGTCAAACATACGAGGTAAAACCCAAGCATCAGGAAAACAAAGCCTATTCTCCACGCCAAATCACTTACTGACAAAGGAAACAGTCACAAACATATGCAGCACTGAATCTGTTAGTATGTACTATTGGCCATAGCATATTACTAGAATTTACAGTGATCATCACCTCCAAGCTTCAAATGAAGCTCTGAGTACTCGTTTGGTTAAACTGAAAGTGAATCGGTAAAACACTCGAGGCAAAACTAAAGCGTCATATAAGAAATTAAGAACCAAAGATTAACGAATAACAATGACATCCACATCAACAACAAGTATATAGTTTCATTGCCACAATTGGCCACATCACAGGAATCATTCTCAAATTTTCAAATGTAGCTATTGTCGGACAACCACACACACACAAAAAAAGCTATTGTCGGACACTGAACAGAAGAGCCCTTGGTCTTCGAGAGCCGTTGTTTTTTCGTAACTGGAGCGCATCCCAGCCATCCGTCTCAGCGCACCGGTTCACGTCTTGATACTCAGTAGCTGTCGAATTCTCCAGAGAAGGTATCGATTTCTTCTGCTATGTTCAGAGACAGGAAGTTCAGAGAACTAGTGTAGTGACGCATAGTCCAGAAAAATATTTGAGTGCTCATTCAGTTTAACTGATACTAAACCAGTAAAACATACGAGGTAAAACCAAAACAACCTCAAAAGATTACAAAGAACCAGACTCTGCTTTAAAGGACTGCAATATATAAAAGGAAACAACCACACATTGAATGATCTATTATATGTATTGGCTTTGGCCGTAGCATACCAGTATTAGAAATTTGGAGAGAAATAGAAGGTTCAGTTTTGGATGGGTTGATTAGGAGAACTTTCACGACATCCATAACAACTCTTAGATTCATCTAACATTGGCCTGATCACCCCTATGACGAATTGGTATGCGAAACTTAGCAGATCTACCTTCTGTAGCTGCTCATGCTTTACGAACCTTTGTTCTTTTCTCCAATTCGTCCACTATGAAAGATGGGCAAGTCTTCTTGAGATCCTTTAAGCGTTGGGTTGCCTCTACAGCATCCATGAAATTTGATAATTCAATAAATTCAAGGCAAGCATCCTTAAGATGGTGGCAGTTATGTTGGTCTGCTAAAGCCAATGTGATTGCCACATTGTCCTTGTTCGGATCCTCGCAAAGGATGCTTTGGCAAACCAACTTGAGCCTATCAATTGCATATCTTTCCGCAGCCACTAGTAAAAGCCGGACCATCTCAGTATCCTCACCGCTAGGCAAAGAGTCGGTATAGATGAAATGGAGCAGGGCCTTGAAAACAACAGGCTGCATGTCCTTGATGGTTATGCACTGCCCCGGCCTCGCCTCCTTCATTGACCCATAGAGCTCTGCTTTGAAAACAGGCGACCGCATAGCGAGAACAAACCTATGGGCTTCAATGGTCTCTCCTCCGACAATGAAACTGACATCAAATCCCTTCTTCTCTTCGAGCAGCTTGGCAACATCCTCAGTCATGCCAGCTGGTGGCATGTCGATTTTAGGGAATGGTTTTGTTTCGGTAACGTCTGGTTTCCTGAAAACAGTGACGACGCATTCGATCGTCAGGCGATCATCCCTAAGGTACGCGGATCCCTCGATCTCGCTATGCCTTATGAAACAAGTAGTCTGTGGAGCAAACTTACTAATGTCATCGGAATTGAAAATCCTAGGTCCTGTTTTATGCAATGAAGATGAGAAACCGGTGTGCTGGTCCACCAGCCTCATGTCGCACGACGCCCGGACTTTAGTGTTGTTGCTCCAAAGCACGAGAAAAACTGAGATGCAATCTAGGCTATGTTCAGTACTATACCCGTCGGGGAAGAAAAAGATTACCCAGTCGTGGCCGCCGACGGAGAAAACCCCTGAGCGTATGTGGCTGGTGTTGTCGTGGCCCATGCCCTTGTGCTTGCTGTAACCCAAGATATCAAACACATGTGTGCTTTGAGCCTCCTCCAGTGGGGCGCATATAGACACCGTCTTCATCTCGTGACCAGGAGGATCAATTACTTTTCCGATCGAAAGAAGCCCGAGCACACAACAAATCAGTTGTAGAAGCTAGCCTCCCGAAGGTAGCATGCAGCCTGCTGGATGCTTCCGCCAGAGTCTCACAAGCGTAGGGCAGCCGAGTTCCGACGATGGCCGGCTTGATGCGTATACGTACGCTGGTACGCACGAGCAGCCGAGTTCCGACGAGAAACGCACGAGGCACAGAGCACGATCGAGTACAGATATATATAGTGCCTGATCTATCTACAACAGAGGTGATTCGGCTATGGGTACAGGTCCGTTCCGGACAGGGACACCTTTTTTTTTCGGGCACCTAATCGTGATTATTTCCAACAGAGACCGGAGCATGGCCGGAGCCAGCGTATAATTTGTCTGCTACGTGTACATGTATATGTATTTACTAGCAAAACGGTTTGTGCGTCGTAACGGGAGAAGAAAAATCATAATCTCGAATGACAATGATCATATTTTTGTGAAATCGCGAACAAAATTTTAAAATCATGAACATTTTTAAACTCGTGAACATATTTGAAATTGTGACATTTTTTTAATTCGGAAATATTTTCTAAAATCAAAAACATTTTTTGAATTCATGAAATATTATACTATTTACAAACCTATATCTATATACCTATACCTACTAATAAATTACGGAGTGCTTCCCCCCGTACATCATCGAAATTGCCCCTGAAGTTGTAAAATAGTACTACCCACCAATGCCACCTAGAAGTTATAAAAAACGTTTCACACAGAAAAATCTCAGACTGGGCCGGCCCATCTAGGAACCTCCTATACTGCGTTCTG
>CBMN011744171.1:0-10171 GCA_000582825.1 Hordeum pubiflorum | reverse complement strand
TACTGTGTTGCATCTCCTCTCCTCTTCGAGGAAAATCCCAACGCAGTTTACAAGTAGCAAATTACATAGTGTTAAGGCATGGTCGGCACATTACGTTGCCCACTAGTCCTCCACCACCGACGTGGATGGCTATGCGTCTAGCGAACGTTGGGAGAGCCTATCAATACTGATCCACCTCGAAGCCATGTCGCCGGCAATCACCATTGAGCAGGAGCCGCAGCTATACGTCGGTGATGAAGATGACAGCCAACAACCTAAAGGTGGACGAACATGAGGTCGTCTAGAAGCCTCTAGACACAAAGTATCATCAGCTCGTTGACGCCAAGGATCATGTAGGACAACATGCACCAAAGAGGAATAAGCCCCTTGAACGGGTGGTTGCCTCCTCGTAGAAGCTTAAGCAACGCTAAAGACCTACTTGCCCGGGATATGCATGTGAAGACCACAAAGTGGGCCTCCAAGAAAGGATGTTGAGATGGTTGTCTTCCTCTGCATGCACAAGGATTCGACAGGGACTCCTCTCTAGCTGGAGTTGTAGATGTGGTTGACAAAATCTCGAACTCAAGTGAGGAGAACCGTTGCATATTCATTAAATAAGGAAGAGCGTGCACCGATTCAAAAGGAGCATGCTTCTATTTCTAGGAGCCCAAAAGTGAAGCACGAGATCTCTGGAAGGGGTTTTATGTGTCTTCGGATATCGGGTGGGGTTAAAATGGCAGGTGATTAAGGGATAGGGTAAGGGCAATGTTCCAGTGAGATCCTAGACACAATCTTTGGCCGACAGCTTGGCACCACTGCGGTGCCAAGAATCAAAATGTATGAGGAAATCACTCAAAGGGAAGGGGGTTATTTAGAAGGGCACGTTCAGGACGAACCCAACAGAAGCTATCGACAAGAAAGCCCGTGACAAAGACCATGCTGAGGACGACCATGAGAGCAGCTCGACGATGCCTCCACCTCATCGAGTAACACCCAGATCTATCCATTAAGGACGCAACCACTCTAAGAAAGAAACCTCCAACTATGAAACAGTAGCGGGACCCCCCCTCTCACACCTCACCGGCTTGTGAGGCCAACGGATCTGGTGGAGAGAGGGGTCCGAGGAGGAGGATAATTTCAAGAGGGTTGTGGAGGAGAGAGGCAAAGAGAACAAGACGAGATGGGGTTGAGGTGCTTGTGTGCTCTTGCTGACCTCGATCAGTTTTAGATGTCAATTTACATCGTCGGATAGATAGACACGACACGTGTATATACGTCTATTGTCAAGTATAGTTGCTAATAAATACATGGCATGGAAGTAAATATTTTTTGATTGATTCCCAGATTGAGATGTAATTAGACAAACAAGACCTGTAAATTGTTCTTCAATACTTGAGTTGTAACTGGGGTCATTACATAGTCAAGAAACACGTAAATCACTCTTATTAAATTTTACTACTATAGCTAATCTCAAAGACATAAAACCCAAACAAATAAAAAATATGTATCTACAAAATAAATATTGTGAACTCAGCATAGCTTAGATGGTTAGTTCCTTGTGGTGGAATTAGCCCACCAGGGCTCAAGTCCTACACTTGGCACGGATACTCGCATTTTTCTGGATTTATTTCAGGCTTTCTGGCGATGTTCGTTTAGTGGGAGGGGACATTTCCATTGAGCATGAAGTGCCAATGGTGACTTCATCAATCTCAAGATTTCGTGTCAGCTCAGTATTTTGAAGGTGCTCATAGAAGTAGGTTGTGCGTACGTGGATTCATAGGGTTGAATGTATGTGCATGTATATAAGCATATCTGGTTGTACCGTGTTAAAAAAACGTACCACAGTCAGATTTTGCTTATAACACTCTTAGGTTCATATGTGAAACATATAAATCTGTTTGATCAATTATCACCAACTAGGATAAATCTCAAGCATGTACAAAGCATAGCCTAAAATATTTTCCACAAGCCATATCAGACACCAATAACGGAGCACAATGTGACTTTTTACTGATCTTGGATTTGAAACATCTTTTGCATTGTCTAATGCTCCCTCCGTTTCATAATGTAGTGTGTTAGATTATTTTTTTTTCTGAAAATTCAAACTTTGCCAACTTTGACCAGGTTTGTAGAGAAAACTATGTATATGTACAATATCAAATATATAAAATATGAAACTAAGTCTTATGTTGAATCTAATGATTTATGTTTGAAATTCTAGATGTGAATGTTTTCTTCATAAACTTGCTGAAAGTTTGTGATGTTTGACTTCTCAAAAAAAATATGCACTACCTTATGGAACGAAGGGAGGAGGGAGTACGTGTAAAGGAACGTGTAACCCATATATTTATCCTATGTCACAAACTGAGCCATGACATGGCATAATGGCATACAACATTTGTTCACCAGCTTAATTTGCAAAACACAAAACCATAATGCATCATTAGTTTTTGCTTGATCATTGAATTAGAGTTGTCATTTGCATCATGAGATAAGATATGTTAAATTTTTATCACTTGGAACTAGTTAAAGAAATTCTCAGATATATGTTTTTTCATCATTGAATTATGTCTATATAATATCTTGAAATGACAATGCAAGATCTTTTAATTTATGGTTGGATAGCCAATAGTCATGTAGATCATTGGTGATAGTTGTGGGTAAGGAAAGTAAAATCTCAAAATTATACAAGGGATATGAATAAAACAACTGCCTCTCGTTTTTTGAAAAATGACAAACCACACCACAAACACCACAATGATCAATTTTGCTTGTCTGTGTATCTGGGTTATTCATTTATCATCCAACAATCAAGAAAGGTTTGAAGCTATTTTTTAATCAATTGCCCGATGAAAGTTCTAAAGCGATAGCAAATCATATATACCACCAGGTTATATGTATTAATCATCTGATTAGTGAGAAATGTTAATCATGTTTGTTGAGTAAATGTCACAATATATAACTAGGGAAGAATGTTAATCACACGATTAGTTAGTGGCTAACTAATCACATCTTCATCCCCTATTGCATAACTACTGATTTGTATCTTTAGAAAATAGCTAATGTGTCATAGCTACTAGTTTAGACATGTCCATCTCCTCTTGAATCACTGATTATTTGTATCTTTAGAAACTAACTAATGTATCATAGTTTCTGTAGTTTTCGCGCTCGGATGCACCTGCACCCAAATGATCAGTACAATCCGGAAAAATGATGAAAATATTTATTAAAAACTGGTTGAAAACAAACATGTTTGAGTATTATACTCCCATACAAATTTGATGAAAACAACATCCGACGTGTCCAGGGAGAAAAAAACATCGGTACTATGAGAATGCTATTTTTGAAGCATTTTTGGAGTGCCTATATTTTTTTACCCAAAGAATCATGAATGTCATCTCTTCACAAAAAATTATGCGCAAGGAGAACACTTAAGAATGTTTCTCTCCGAAAAACTTCAATTTTTTCTTGCTATGCATGTCCATCTACTCGCAAAATGACACTTTCATATCTCCTCTTGCATCACTATGGGCTAACGTTAACTATGTGTTTAACTTCAAGTAAAATACATAGGTGGGCTATCAAAGATGGCATGAATATTTCTTAGAGATAGACTAACGCTAGATGGCTTTGAATTTCTTATGGTTGTAATCATTAACCGTGTAGTTAGTAAGTGGAGGGAATTATTTTTCAAAGAATTCTTAGAGATAGATCACTAGAACTCACGCCCTCCCGGGAACTCACACCCACCCTTTCGTAGATGGACACACAGCCTCGAACCCGCCATTGGTTGTGTCCCGTCCAGTGGTCCAAATGTATGGCTCAAGCGTCAATGCTACGTACCAAACCATACCATGACTGCATCCATCAGTTACAAACATGCACTATCTCCTATCCATCTACACGGCTGCCATCTGCTATCTAGAACTCATTAGCTTCTAAAGATATACTATATATATACCGTATTAATATATATATATATACTATGAATTTCTCAATATATACATGATTAATTTCTACATATTTACCAGAAATATATATGTATTTATTTGGAGATTTCTTATTATGACATGCATTTATCTCAAGTATATATATAGATATATATCCAATATATATTATTACGGTTGCATTTATCTCTACTCTATCTATATACGTTTGTCATCTATATTATGGCATGTATTAATTTCTCAAGGAGAATGGTGTTTTGGCTCATAAGTGTAGATACACCTATTACGAAATATATATAAAAAACACATTTTAAAATGTTAACAAATTCCAAATAATAATTTCGCGTGTACATCCGGACATTTTATGTTCGCACACAAAATTTCGTAAAGAAAGAACATTTTTTGTGGCATGCATAAAAAAGATAAAAAAATGACTCGTGAATAGCTATTAATCAAGCATCAAAAAAAAATTACACAATCACAAGAAATGTTATTTTTCACCGGAACTTTGTGCACGAACATATAATGTCCGGATGTACACGCGGTTTTTTTTTCTTGATTTTTTTCTTTTTAAAATATGTATTTAGACAATAGATGCATCTATTCTATACCTATGAGCCAAAGTGAATTTCCCTTTCTGAAGATTATATATTCAAAAATCGTATCTATAAGCAGTGATGGGAGATGAGACAAAAGTGATATGCACTATCGCTAGGACGCATTAGTTAGTTATTAGTTTCTAAAGATACAAATCTATATTTGATGAAAGAGGAGTAATATTAGGATGCATTAGTTAGTTTCCAAAGATACAAAATGGCATGTGGAGAGATAAACATTAGCTAGTACCGATTAGTTTCTTAAGATGGGTACGCATTACAATAGTTTCTTATAAGATGGGTGCTAATCAGCAGTAATGCATGCAACCAAGCCTACAGGAAAGGGCACATTTTTGGATGGTTGCGTAGGGCTGGATGTTAATCTGGAGCCAAGCCCTAGCCTCTAGTGACCGGTCAGAAAGGTGATGACATGAAACAGGCTAATGGATGATGGAGTGTGATAAATAATGTGCTCTACTTGACCCCGATGCCCCGGTATGAACCGTCTGATCCCGGTTCTCGTGCATGGATGCACGTTTTACACAATAAAAACCGATCGCTGTAAATGTGCTCCAATGTTAAACACGTATTGAGATAGTGGACTATGATTGATCAGCTATGTATGGATTGCACCTGATGGCTTATACGAGTGAAGAAGAATACTTGCAGTGCAAAGATAAGTTGAGGGCCAATATGAACAGTACTTATATTCTCCAACCATGCACCATATGAATGGTCAGCTATAAGAAGAGGCATTGTGTGAATGGAATTCAAAGAAAATGGAAGAAAAACTCTTAGTCCCTCTGTTCTATATACGAATCTTTGTGTCTTTTAACATGAAAGCCAGCATTAAGCATGTTGTTAAAAATCACATTAGTTCCATGGGTTTGTCAAACACATGTGAACACCAATTTATTTCAGAAGAAACACGCGAACACCAAAAAGATATGATAGACATAAGATGAGTTAACCAACCACTAGATTGGGCGAAGGGGGGACTTTTCGAGTTGATGGTGCTCTCCATTCCCTCCCCTTACACGTTGCGCTTTCCATGTATAATTTCTGTTTTCCGAAAGCCAAATCCGAAGATCTTCCCCTCTAGGGCATCCGGAGTTTAATGCGGGCATAGTTATGTATTAGATCGGTTGTCTTACAAAAAAACTTTAGAGTCTTGATAATAGATTGGGGATAATTTAACTAACCAATAGAAGGGTGAAGGGAGACCTTTTCAATTCGATGATGATCTTCGTCCCCTCCCCTTACTCGTCGCGCCCTCCCGTATATTATTTTCTGTTTATCGAATTCCAGATCTGAAGATCTACCACTCCAGGGCATCCAGAGTTCAGTGGGGGCGTAGTTATCTATAAGACCGGTGTCTTACCAAAAGAATTAGAGTAATTGATGATAGACATGAGATGAGTTAACTAACCTCTGGATCGGGGCACAGGGAGAACTTTTTGAATCGATGATGGTCTCCATCCCCTCCCCTTACTCTTCGCGCCTTTCTAGTTTTCTCTTTGTCGAAAATCAGCTGAAGATCTTCCCTCCAGGGCATCCAGAATTTAGTGGGGGCATAGTTATGCATTAGATTGTTTATTGAAGGAATAAACATAGTGGCGATGGTAGCGACAGTGAGCATGGTGATCTATAGTATTTGAGGCGCTACCAAGGAGAGCATCTGGTGTTGGTACCGACGATGCAAGATTATCTCCGAACTAGGCAGCTTGCGGTGGGCAACAAATGATGGAGAGTTTAGTTGCTTTGCGTTTTATGGTAAGACGGTGTGAGGGGAGGGGGGAATGTAGTGGTGATAAAAGGGAAGGTAGAATTGAGGGTGGTAGTAACGGTAGGATGCGATCATAGAGTGAGGTAATGTGAGCCAATGAGGTTGGATCATCACTAAATGACTCCGATGATGTTTGCAATGTAGAAAAACAAAAACGGTAAAGAAGAGTAGTGGGGAGAAGCATTCACAAACATCAACGTGGAAGATGCATGCGTGCCCTGGAGAAAGGAAATTTGTATAAGGTTTTATCTATAAGAAAAAAGGTCCCATTGGTAAATTAGGCCCAACAAGCATCAACGAGGGGCATTCAGAGTTCAGCGGACAAGGATAAGGTACCAAGAAGACTACATCATCTCTAAATTATCACACAATGTCAACGGCGGATAACAACATACACAACAAAGAGAAAGGGGAGCTGGGCAGGAGGTAATGTCGTGAGTTTGAGAAGTACCTAACAATGGTATGATAGCCGTAACTAGAATTTTTTGGTGGTGTGACATAACCTCAAATCACTTGAGAGACACAAGACACAAATTATACAAGGCTCTGGTGATGGGACAACCTTGTACTCCTACTTATATGGGATCATCTCATATGATATTACAATGGAGGAACACTATGAAGATCTCGGCGGGTTGGATGTCGATTTGTCTGGTTCTTTGGTGGACGATCTAGAAAATCTAGAAATATCGGACCATTTGGCATCTAAAGTTTGCAAGTCATGTAGTCTCCCCAAGTCTTTCGGTAGCTCTTCAACGTAGGTGGAGCGTACGCCTAGGTATCACAGATTACGAAGATTGGCCACCGCACTAGGCAGTTTACTTGTCTTAACGTATCAGAGATTTAGCACAGTTAACTATCTGAAACGAGACAGCAGTGCAACATCCAAGTCTGATCTAAGCACATAGAAGTAACGAAGTAAGGGCATATGGGGCCGACTGACGGTCACTTTGGCACTCGTGTAGAATAAAGGAATTTCTGTTTGGAGTCCACCCTTGCACTCTTAGATAACTGAAAGAATCCATCTTCTTTTGATCTATATGCAGCAAATCTGCCTGATCAGGTCGTGAATGTGTAACCGCTTTGCACGCCCAAACTCATTTTCAACTTCTCGAAACAGGCTTTCGCCCCGCTTTATAAATAAAGCCATAACCGAACAGGTACACGGCCGAACGATACAAAGTGATGAGGTGACCCTCTTACAAAGCTGATCCTAAAATAACAGCAACAAACCGGAAGAAACTACAGGAAGAACTGAACACAACGCCACTCATTTTTCAGCTTGAGAAGCAACAAGTTGCGTTGCACTAGCTCGTTCAAGTAACCATCCGCGACCTCCTCCATCGTGCCATGCCCTGTTTCCTCTATCAAACCTTGGGCAATCCACTCTCTAATAAGAATCTTCCTCCCTGGAATTTAAGCGTTGTGAGCGCTCCGGGCTGGGAGGGTCAAAAGTGACCATGTCTCTTCTTTTTTTAGAAGAACCACTTAGTTTTTCTTAGGGCAACTCCTTCTCTTAATGGGTGAGTTGGTATTATTTACTATTTGGGTCAACCATCTAACTACATGTATGTCACTTACTCCCTGAATTAAAGCCAGGACATTTATTTTAGATCATTGGGACTACTTTTTAACAAATGGTTACATGCGGCTCGCCGCTCATGTACATGTGTGACGAGGGAAATTAATGATGCGGTCAACTATATTCACCTTTGTCCCCGTAAAATAATAAATTATATCCACACCTGTGAAAGTGATGTACTATCGCACAGCCGCAACTTGGCCCATCACCGCCTTCTCTGCATCACACAGCTGGACGGTCTACACGGTCGGCGTTAGTCCACCACCAGACTGCATGCCCCATCCATCTCTCCATCCTTCTCCCTTCTCTCATGGCGGTACGTCCGAACCATCACCGCCTCCTCCGCACCACACGGTTGCACGGCCACCCCAGCCAGCACCCGCTCCTCCGCATCACATGGTTGCACGGGTGTGGCCCGTCGATCATTGCGCTGCACGCCCTGCCCATCTCTCCAGCTTTCTACCCTTCTCTTGTGGCGGTGCGCCCGACCCGTCACCGCCACCTCTACACCACACGGTTGCATGGGCGCCTGGCCCACACCTCCTCCCCCGCACCTCATGGTTGAACAGGCACCCAGCCCATCACCTGCTCCTTCACATCAAATGGTTGCATGGGCGCCGCCAGTGCATCACCGCATCGCACGCCCCACCCATCTCTCCAGCTTTCTCCGCTTCTCTTGTGGAGGTGGCGGGACCGGCCCATCACCACCTCCTCTGCACCACACGGTTGCACGGGCACCCGACCCACTCCTCCTCCCATGCACCACAAGGCTCCACGGGCTTTGCCTGTCCACCACCGCGCCGCACACCCCGCCCACTGCTCCATCTTTATCCCCTTCTTCTATGTGGTAATTAACGTCCAAGGACGACGACGCTCGGGGCCAGGAGGAGCAGGAGACGAGGTAGACCGCCACGACTAGCAACGGTGTTGGACAGGGACGACTATCGTCTTTGGAACTTGGCCGCCTTCATCAACACACCATGGTCCACAAAGTCTGCAGTACAACTCCCGATACCTCCTTCCTCTCCCTCTGTCATCCTTTCTTTGGCCGCCTAATTCAAATTCGATCTCGCTCGCTTCGGGGCTAAACAAGTAGCAGAATATACATGGATTTTATCTCACTGTGTAAGGTTTCAAGATGAAAGCCTCATGCTTCATTGCTTGAGTACCATCTCCGTGTTTGTGGATTAACAACCTACGGCAATATACATGGCATGCTTTATGCTCGCTCTGTTCCACAATGCAGTGTATATTAGTTTTTTCAAAAGTCAAAGATGTCTGTGTTTGACCAAGTTTTTTGAATAAACTATCAATATGTGAAGTACAAAATAAATAAATTTTAAAAGTACACGTGGATGTTTATTTTTTTAAACTTGGTTAAACATTGATACGCTCAACTTTTCAAAACAAATCATGTGCTATATTTTAGAACGAAGGGAGTATTAATTAGCATATGGTTCCATGTGTAAGGTGCACGATCTCTAACTAAACTTAATTGGCACTAAAACAATAAGACAATATGATAACTAAGTTTTTCTAGGAAGATAATTTGGTTAATTGTCACCAGGTCGCTTATGTACACAGCTGATCAGGCCTTAATGCATCAATAATGTTACATTCAAATGAAAACTGAGATCAATCAATTGTACTATTATCTCTTGATCCTCCCATTTCCGTCTCTTTCTCTTAGAGGACGTTATAAACTTCATTCTCTGTTCTGTCGTTAGTCGGTGCAAATCATTGCTTTTATTTCAAATAGGTTCTTTCTATTTTGATTCTAACTATGCATCTAAATGATCAATATTGAAAACTAGAAGCCATATACTTTAGTGCAGTGTTACAACTTCCAAGTATTTTTCACTTCCACTGCTCTTTTACCATTATTGCAGACCATTATTGTTGGTGTTTTGTGTTATTTGTATGTGACCAAGGTAATTATGAAACATTGGTTGGTCAAACCATAGGGTTGTATGATTGTTGTAGATGAATACTACAATCAAAAGTCTCAGTTACGCATATCATAGTTTTGAATTAAGTTTGGAGATGAATATTATCATGTTCATCCAGTACTATGGTTTAACCCTGCAGCAGTCCCGGACATGCGTGACGCCAACCACTACTTTAGATATGTTTTTGGCAGTGCTGCTAACATATCATTTTTGTGAAGAACAATAGTTGTAAAAAAATGAATAATATCCTACCAAGTAGATGATGATGTGTCTTAGAATCTAGACATATCTTGCAATGCAATAAAGGGTGTTCTCACCCCAAAATTATGGAA
>CBMN011744157.1:0-13124 GCA_000582825.1 Hordeum pubiflorum | reverse complement strand
CCCATAAGGGATGAATCCATGGCCCGAGGACCCCTTAGTCCCGAACTCCCTCAATGGTTGTAAGCATTAAGACCTCATCCCCGTACCTTATTTTTATTATAAGTGTTTGAACCAATATTTGCTTGTTGATCCGGTCAAAAGCTGGATTTGACACTTTGGCAAAAGCTTGCTAGAGACCATTGCTTCAAGGAAATCTTCCTCTCGTGGGTTCGATACCCAGGGTCACCTCTAGGGAAATAGGTGTGGGATACCCTTTCTTGTTCCAACACCGGATCAATAAAATGGAGATATCACCCGCCATCAAGCGCATTCATCAGGTCGTGCTGCAACCCATGGCCATCTGGTTGTGACCGGAGTCGTCGTCTCCTCGTCTCTACAGGTCGAGGCCCTGCGTGGCTGCGCTGCTCCCCCTCTCTCTCCCCACACATCGACGACCACCACATCAAGCTAGACCAGGCAACTCTAGGGGTTTCTCTCGGTGATGCAGCGACCTGCCGCGGTAGCGGCAACTTTTTGCTGCAACCGCATCGGTTTTTCGCTATTGCAGCGACGCCGGTTTGCTACACCCACCCCCCGCAATGTCACAACCGATGCGGTGGCAGCGACTTTTTGTTGCAACCGTGTCGACTTTTGCTACGACGGGCGACGAGAATTGCTACATCCATCTCCGGCGATGTCATAACCCATGCGGCGGGCGACCTGCTACAACCGACGGAGCATATGACAGAGCGACATCCAGCAGTGCAAAATGCCACAACTGGCGAGGCGACGTGCTGGAACCAGCATCCACTATTGCTGGAACCGGAACGCGTCCTCAGCGGCAATGTTTTGTTTGCTGGAACCAGTGCGATGTTTTGCTGGAACCGGCTAGTTCGTTTGCTACAACTGAACCTTTGGAGTTTTGCTGTTATGACTTTTTTGTTCGAACCATTGTCTATTTTGGCTGGAACCAACTATTGTTTTTTGCTTCAACTGACCATCGTAGATATTTTGTTCGCTAAGATTTTCCCTTTGTTGGTTAACCATTGTAAATTTTGGCTGTAACTGACTATTTAATTTTGCTTCATCTAGCAATTGGAGATTTTCATTCATTGAGATATTTTTGCTGGAACACGACGGTTCTAGTCGATGACACCGGCTAGTCGGAGCTGGTGACGCGAGAGATGTTGCAACCATGGTGACCATGAGCTAGAGTAGTAGGTGTGAGTTGTGACGCTGGGACGAGCTGGACAACATGTTGTCACCAGGGCGACGGATCACCGTGAGCTCACCGGTGGTGGGTGGTTGCCCGCGCATCCATGGCTGGGTTCAGCGGCGCTAGCTGCCCCGTCCTCTCCCCACACAGGGTGTGCTGTCTGAATTTCTTAGGGAAAAGTCAAAGTTATGTGGCAATTGAAGGTTGGGGATAAAGTTAAAGACTGGATTGGATCCACGGTTGGTAGATGCCACATCCGACGCACAGGACGCGACCGGCCGAAAATTGGGCCGGCCGGCCGGCGCCTAGTGCTCACCATCTACAAACAAAAAAGTGCAAAATGCACACTAAGACGCTGACACGACGGGCCAGTGTGTACACTGTACAGAACCCTAACGGATCATGCTTTCCCGTATAACCAATCTCACCCGTAGCTCTCCGAAGACCGCAGCCACCGGTACCCGACCCCCGATCCTCCCGCTCGGCCGCTCGCGCCGCCGTGCACATCGCGGGCGCCAATGGAGCGCCTCCACCTCGCGGTGTCCCACCGCCCAGCTCTCCCCCTCCCCACTCCTCACAACCACCTCCGCCGCCGCCATCTCCAGCTGCAGCCCTCCACTAATTCTCTCTCCCTCTCCCGCCCCATCTCCCCTCACATCTCCCTCGCCACTCGCCGCCACCTCCATCCTCTCCTCGCCTCCGCGTCCGCCACCCAAGCTTCAAGCCCGAACACTGAGCCCGCACCGGCGCCGACCCCCGCCGCGGCCTCGTCCGGCGCGAAGCTGCTCCCACTCATCGCCTCCATCGCTGTCGGCCTCGCAGTGCGATTCCTGGCGCCGCGCCCCCCCGAGGTGACTCCGCAGGCGTGGCAGCTCCTCTCCATCTTTCTCTCCACCATCGCAGGGCTCGTCCTCGGGCCGCTCCCAGTCGGCGCGTGGGCATTCCTCGGCCTCACCGCTACCGTGGCCACGGGTACGCTCCCCTTCACAGCGGCGTTCGGGGCGTTCACCAACGAGGTCATCTGGCTCATCGTCATCTCCTTCTTCTTTGCACGGGGGTTCGTCAAGACTGGCCTCGGCGACCGCGTTGCCACCTACTTCGTCAAGTGGTTGGGTGGAAGCACTCTGGGCCTATCCTACGGTCTCACCATCAGTGAGGCATGCATCGCGCCGGCCATGCCCAGCACCACGGCGAGGGCTGGAGGGGTGTTCCTTCCCATTGTCAAGTCGCTGTCGCTATCGGCCGGCAGCAAGCCGAATGATCCATCAGCGAAGAAGCTGGGTGCCTACCTTGTGCAGTCTCAGCTGCAGGTACACTACAATTTACTGATGCACATGCCAAAAGGCTGCGCTTTTTATTTACGAATTTAAGATACTGCAGATGAATCTGGGAGGTGCATTTTGCCCAGATGCTCATCAATTTTTCCCGAGATGGCCGAGTCCATGATATGCGCTCATAGCTAGGATCATGTTCTGTTTCTCTTATCCTAATAGAATAAGTAATTAGCATTGTATCTCTGTACTATATTGCTTACGGGGGTGCTCATAATGAGTTCTTCAATTGCAGTTGCGTCACATGGGTTGTCCATATGCTGACAAGCCAGTAGGATTTTTTTTTTCGAGAGTATGCCAATGGCGTACCATATTTTTGTAGAAGAGAGCAAAACATTTACAAGACGCTAGTCGGGGATGCGAACATCTCGCTAGCCAAACCCACTCCACACCTAATACAATCTAGCCTACTCTCTCACGAACGGTTGTAGACGTCCAACTCCCGCCGCCCTCCATTCTTTTAATTCATCCAAAATTTGGCGCACCAAGTGTTGCGGGTTCCTCTTGTTCCGTGCGCCGGAAGACTCGCGCGTTCCGTTGTTTCCATAGGGACCGCGCAAACACGCAACGACAAGCCAGTAGGATGGATCTTAGCAATAACTATTATACTCCTAAGATTATAATTTCTTATGTGAAAATTTCTGACTTGCTATTATTAATCAAGAGTTCTGTTTGCTTCCTCATTGCATTCAGAAGCATGCATTCTGGGTCATTCTTTATACTTGAAAACACCTTCACTCTGAAATTATTGGAAAATATGTGGCATTTGCATCACAAGATCTGCTTTGCATGGCATTTTTCTAGTATGCTAGTGATAGCTACCCGCGTTAAATGCTGTGTCAGGGGCAGAATTTTATACATGTAGGCTGTACTAGTGTTGTTTGAATGGGTTAAATTACACGGTCTACAGATAGTTGCGATCATGGAGTCTGTATATTTTTACTATTAATTAAGGGTTCTTCATAATTACTGCGATTTGACTCTGTTATGTGGGCTAGCTCACCAAACGATGGAGTCTTATCCCTTAATTAGAGTCCTGGTTGATTAAGCAAGTTTGTTAGGACTTAGGAAAGAGTCCAATCAGATTAGATCGAAGTATTAGAGTTTGAATAGACTTACCGGCTTGTCGGTCAACTCTTGTCTATACTGTATAAAAGGGCTGACCCTGTAAATAAAGCAAGCAAAGAAGAATAGTGTCGTCTACTTTTATATACTTTTCAATAATTAGGGTTTTGTCACCAGTAGATTATTCCAGTTTGGTACCTGAGCCATCTACGATGGTGGAAGAAATTGAGATCGAGGCTGTGGAGCAGATTAAGTACATCACAGAGCAATTGGAGGACTTCACACGCTAACAAGCAGAGGATCAGGCGCTCCTTGCCGGGCTAGTGCAGCGCTTGACGGCACTCGAGCAACAGTCTGCAACCTTGCCCACTCCACTAGGTTCCACGGCTGCAGCGGCCGGCCATGACGGTCCCAGGCCCTCCTCCCCAGCGACAATTTGCCCCTGGTGCTTCCCCTTGCCAACAATGCCTGCCATGCCCCCTTCTCGAGTGGGGAATCACTGATTGCCCACCCCGATCACACCTAGCTTTTCTGCCGTCAACCGGCTACTTGCCGTCGCAACACAGGTCCTAGCTTTTCTGCCATCAACCGGCTACTTGCCGTCGCAACACAACCTGTGTTGACTCCTGCTCACCACCACCAGCCACCACCCCCCTTTTACCACCTCCAACCATCTCCTTACTCGCCAGCTGCCACATCAATCTGGGCCACTTCGCACCCCCACCTTACAGCTCAAATCCCACCCAAATCCTGCCCCAATTTTGTCGCCCACCTACTAACAACAGCTTTACCATCACCAGCCGCAGATCGCTGCCGCCTCTACCGACTTCACGCCTCCAACCACCAACCGATTCCTTACACCGGTATGGCCGTGCCCACCTCCACAACCCATCAATGGATCCACCCTGTCCATCACCTGCCTTCCGCCCCTGCCTAACCATCACCTTGGCTCAGGTTCAGGTTTCGGCATACCCCTCTTCCACAAGCTCGACTTCCCAACATATGATGACTTGGTTTATCCTCTTGGTTGCCTCAATAGGTCCGAGCAGTTTTTTCATGGACAACGCATGAACGAGTCCGACAAGGTCTGGACTTCAGGCAACCACCTCACCGATGACGCTCAGTTCTGGTACTTACAACTCGAGAACAATTTCAGCAGCCGACATGGAAGCAGTTCAAGGAGGCTTGCCACGTTCAGTTTGGGCAATCACATCGAGCAAATCCCTTGGGTGAGTTGGCACGTTTCACATTCACTTCCTTGGTTGCTGACTACACCGACATGTTTCTAGCGCTCAAGTGCCGCAACAATCACCCATTAACACTGTCCCAACAACAATACCTGTACACGGCAGGCCTGCCTGATGGTCTTTGTGTTGACATCAAGCTTCAACGACCATCTGACCTCCACACTGCCATCTCCTTCACCAACACCTATGAGCAGTGGCATTTCCTTCCAACATCACTACACTAGCCTTTTGAGGGCCGCCTCCAATCCTCCCGCGATCAATGCAACTCCAATACCGCCACTTCCAACACCACTAGCACCTGTTCTACCGCCGACCACTTCAGAGTGAACGCCGCCATGGCAGGTTTGGTGCCTGACCCCAACTGAGTTGGCAGAACTTTGTCGTCGGAGCCTTTGCTTCAACTACGCCGAGAGTTATGTCGGGTCACCATTGTGCGCGGTTCTTCTTCATTGAGGCTGACGACTATGACCAAGATAGCTCCACAACTCGTACCCAAGGTTCCTTGAGGGTAGTTGACAAGCTACAACTTGTGAACAAACTGCTTTTGAAGAAAGGGAGAAATGTTTGTTATGTGGACCAGTCCATCAAACATGGAATCTTACTCTTATCCCTTAACTAGAGTCCTGATTGATTAAGCAAGTTTGTTAGAAAGAGTCCAGTTAGTTTAGAGATCGTATTAGAATTTGAATAGACTTACAGACTTGTCGATCAAGTCTTGTCTACTATATATGTTGTTGTAATGAAAAACCACATAAGGCAGTTTTTTGTCGATCAAGTCTTGTTTGCTATATATTCGGCTGGGAGTTTGAATAGATTCCTGGTAGATATTTGTCGTTGATCGAGTTGACGTGGTACGATGCTAGCGAGCATCTCATTCGGCAATCTTGAAAACAGGCGTATATAGCGGTTGTGGAACGGGTCGATGTATACTGAAGAGAGGCATTCTTTTTTTACTGGGTTTGGCCCCGACCCCCGATCGAGTGAAGCGTAATCTCGTTGAGGCGTGGACCCTGAGTACCGTTATGATACATAGCCTTGTGTTGTCGGCTGAATCCTCGACACATGGTAAGCTTTCTTCGAGATGTTTCCGTTCCAAGCCCGGGCTCGGAGGGAAATTCACTTCGTCCGATTGCCTAAGCGGTTGTCTCGAAAGGAAGCCAAGGTCGTGCCTGGTGTGAGAGCTCTCTTATTCCAAATGAGAGATAGGTTACAAATGACCCATGTGGTGCCTTTTATAGGCTCAAGGCCTTGTACAAACGACCCCCACTACCCTTAGTGGGGAGAGAAAGCATGGGGAAAAGAGTCTATTGTAGAAAAACTAAATGCCCCTATAAACGTAAAGAAGAGGAAGGTTATTTCAATCTTCTTTGGTCGTTGTTTTTCAAGATAGCTTACCATACTTGCTGCCTGGTTCAATCTTCTTGGGTCCATGAGGGATGGGCTTGAGTGGGGTTAATGGGCTTCATACTTTCTTGGGTCTCTTTATCATTAGGTTGCCATTTGACTTGGCATTTGACCTTTCTTTTTTGTGCCTTTGATCTTCAATATTTCTTGGTGCTCTGGCTTATACAACATGGAGAACCAAGAATCTTCTGATTGACAGCTGATATTTTTACTTGCAACAATATAAAGGGGCCCGACCCCTCTTAATAAAGCAGAGAAGAATACCGTCGTCTGGTTCTATATACTTCTCAATAATTAGGGTTATGTTTTGGCATCATTTGGGAAATACTGTATCTTTAACATAATTTGGCATCATATTCTCCACCTTCAGAAGCTTCAACATAATTTGGCCTTCTTGAAGCACGCTGAACTGCATGTTGTTGTGGTAGTCTTGCTCCAAGATTACCTCCCCTTCTTCCCTGGTGAACATCTTCATCCTTTGATGAATCTTTTTCATTGGCAGCAGGGGGAACACCCTTTCTTATCATCTCAACCAGCTGATCGAATTTCCGGTTATGACCTTAACTTAACGCTTTGATTTGTTATTCTGCACCATTCATCCTCTTCTCCAATTGCTCCATTGCTTGCTGCAGCTCACTCTCAAAGAGAAAACCAAGAACTAGTATGGATCAACGAGGCTCTGGTACCACCTGAAGCAGCACAAGGTTGTTGGGGAGCAACTCCACATTTCCGTTACAAAGTGTACAATCCTTAGAGTTGAAGGAACTACTTCAACGTGCTATGGTAGATATCGCTCTATAGGCGAAATAGGCCAACGTGGCAGCAGGAGTTCAATCCAAAACTCCTAGAGCACAAGATCTACTCCAAAATCTTAGATAAGAACACAAGTTTTATTATAAGTGGTGGGTGTACATAGTCTCGTCGCAAGTTAGAGGTGATGACGTCTATTTATAGGGCTTTGGTAAGCCTTCACATTCCAAATTCTACTTATAGTAGAACACTCCAGAAAACATCACTTGAGATACAATATTCCACTTATACCTAGACGACTTAGAAAACAGTAGCTAGGTTAAGAAAAGAAAAAAATACTAGAGGAGAGTAGATAAAGAAAAGAAATACTAGAGGGGAGTAGAAGTATCTAGCAGTCTGTTTCTTCTTCTTCTTTTTCGAGAAAAGTTTCTTCTTCTTTTACTTCTCTATGGTAGGAGAATGAGGTTTGCTGGAAATAGTAGATGACTGCAGGTCTTGAAGTGTGGTTTTGTAATGTCGGCTGCTCATTGTGTGATCTGGAGCTGTTTCTGGGTATGTGCGTAGAGGATCTGGTGCGATCCTATGCATAGTGGAATACTGAGACTAAATCATTAATATAATGATATTATGGTAAATATATACTACGTTTGGAAGGATAAGATATGCTTTAGTATGTCGATGTTTTGGTGGAGAAATCTGAGTTTCAAAGTAAACCATGGGCAACCAACAATCCTTCTTTAAGTTTGGAAGTTGTGGTGCTGTTTCTCTGTGATATACTCTCAAAATTTCTTATGTGTTGCTTCTAGCGTGATCGCATGTATTCCCTCTGTTTCACTTCATAACTATTTAGATTGAATTTTAAAACTATCAATAACAGTGCCGTGTTGGTTTCTGCTGCTTGACAGGCATCTGGCAACTCCAGTGCTCTCTTTCTGACCGCTGCTGCGCAGAATCTCTTGTGTTTGAAGTTAGCGGAGGAGGCTGGTGTCAAAATTGCAAGCCCGTGGATATCATGGTTCAAGGTTGCAAGTTTGCCTGCCATCATTTCGCTTTTAGCAACACCTTATTTGCTATACAAAATATTCCCTCCAGAAATAAAGGACACTCCTGATGCCCCAGCATTAGCTGCTCAAAAACTAAAGAAAATGGGCCCAGTGACGAAAAATGAATGGGTCATGGTTGCTACAATGATTCTTGCAGTCTCACTCTGGATATTCGGGTAAGATTTATGTCTTATTGACCAAATTATTTCTCTGCACTGAATTCACCTACTAGCAAATATACTTCGGGTTTATGATTGATTTACAAACGCACCATTAGTCACACAACTCATGCATGTGTAGTCACACATCTTTAAGAATGTTTTAATTTTAAGGTGGCCATAAGACTTGTAGTTTATGAGCAAACATGTCACATGCAAATTAAATCTCTCTCTCTTCCCCTCACGCTCCCAGACACGAGGCTGACGAGGCTGTATTTTTTTTAAATAACTATGATGACAGCTTTAGTGTGGTTTAGTGCAAATTAAACCCCCTTTCTCTTCCCCTCGTGCTCCCAGCCACGACAGAGACTGCGAAACCGACTTACGGCACGGCACACTTAAAGAAAGAGACTTCGATTGAAGTTGTCAATCAAGGACATCATCGCCGTTGCCACCGCTGACTTGTGCAGCCGTGTCGTGTGCGTCGAGAACATAATGTCGGCATTCTGATCCGCAATAACTATCGGGGGTGTACGAGTGGTAGATCGGAATGACGACACACAAGATACAACGATCTACCCAGGTCTGGGCCCTCCGTGAAGCGGCAACTCTTTACTCCTGCTGCTGAGATGTATTGCTTAGTGTCTGGCCGATATCGGAGACATCTCAGCTAGGGTTGTACAAGGGGCGCCGCGTGGCTGCAGAGGTGTGAGATGAAGGTTTAGGTGAGGAACCATAGATCTCGCTAGTGGTGTGTAGAATGATTTGAGATGAATCTCTTGCCTCTTGAAGGCCCATAACTTGCCTTATTTATGTGGTCAAGTTAGGGTTACATTGCTCGGGGTTTACAAGTCAGTTGGGGCTACTGGGTCACGCCGGACTCTGGCTTGTTGGGTGAGCTGGTTGGTTGCCTTGTTCCTCAAGATGATGAGGCATCCCATCTAGGAGCTGAACGTGGGTCGCTAGTCCAGCCATGCTAGGGTCGCTGGGCTGACTCAAGGCCCTTGCTGACTATACCCTGGTGCCGTATCCTTGTCACAGTCCCTTCGACACCATGGAGACGGAGGTCTGTGATGCCTGTGAGCTCATCGACCTGGTCTTCTCCGTCCACCTCGCTGCCGATGGTGCAATGGAGAAGGGAAGGGCTATGCATTCGTCGAGTACGCCGACGACTCCGAGCGTGTTCCACAACCTGCATGCCTGTGGGTCAGCCCCCACGGACCTCTTTCGTGAGACCACCATTGCTGCGTTCGTCACCGCCACACATGCCTTCCATTGGCACCACCTGTGCTCACATCCGGCGACAATCCGGACACTTCCACTCCCGTGGATGCCATGGGTAAGCTGGCGAGCATGTCCTTGTAGCTCACGGACGCGCCCAGCGCCACCGTGAGCTGCTCCATGTCCCTGCCTAACGGTGAGCATGGCTAGTAGGTCCATAAGCAGACCGAACTCGAGCGAGTACACCCAGGTTTGGCTCAAGCTCGATTTCCATCACGGGCGAAAAGGTTAGCTCGAGCTCGGCTCGTGAGCTTAGGCACAAGCTTGAGCTCTACTAGCTGAAGGCTCTACAAGCTTCCAGAACTCTTTATATTTTTTATTTAACAAATTCGACTAGCACATGTGTTAGACAGCACAAATTAGAGTATACTGGTCAAGATGACAACAGCACAAGCCTTTATTTATTGCTGGAGCTCCACTGTGCTCTGTATCAGCAACCGATGTGGTATGAACTGGAGTGCTCCAACGCACACGCTTTAACGATGGGTTACTAGGCCGCAAAAGGCCTCTTTGCCTCAGGAGTGAAGGCCCGTGAGGTGCCCAGACTTGTGTGCATATCGAGTAGTAGTGGCAAGGGTATGATAGCATTGGGCCTGCAGTTATTTGCTGAAAGAGCTGGAATGTTTAGCATGCTTGTTCTAACCGAGCCTTTGTGAACCGTTCAAGCTTGAGCTCGCCAGGTTCGTGAGCTTCACATCAGGCTTGAGCTCAGTTTGTTTAGCTCTCGAGCCAAGCTCGAATCCAGCCTGGAACGAATCAAACTCGAACAACATGACGAGCCCAAGCTTTTTTTACAGTCCTAATGGCCAGGCCCTGAACCCCTGGATGACGTCTCCAGTTGTGACGAACTATCATCATTATGGTACAGAAATTTGTTCCCTCTAGAATTTTCTGCTGAAGTTTCCTTTATCAGTCTCAAATAAAGTTCAACGGGGTTTAAAACGGATTCCATCGTCTTAGAAAAGGCATGTGTCATTCCATTTTCCAGTAGAGAAGTCGTCCATTTCCGTTGGTTGCACCTAACTGACATTTGTACCCAAACAAATATTGGTTCCCTTATCGTATTAGTAAATAAAACTAAGATCCAGTAAATTTTACTTATGCCTTCATTGTTCGGAATACTGTTATGTTCTTCCTTCGCATGGATTATGTGATTGATTGCTTCCAAAATCTTGACTTGCTGTCACATTCCGTATGACATGGAATTTTAGTACATTTTTTTGTAGGAGGCAGTATGGTGACAACAAGATTTGAAGCAGGAAACTAAAACATCAACAGAAGTTCTTAAAAGTGTTAAAAAGTGCAACACGATGCCTATTTTTACAAATAGACAGAAATGTGTAATTATTTGTTTATTATTCGAAATATAGCTTCATGCTGAACTGTTATACCATTTGTTTTGCAGGGATGCTATTGGCGTGTCGAGTGTTGTTGCTGCAATGATTGGGCTTTCAATTCTTCTTCTACTTGGAGTGATGAACTGGGATGATTGCTTGAATGAAAAGTCTGCGTGGGACACCTTAGCTTGGTTTGCTATTCTAGTGGGAATGGCAGGGCAGCTCACTAACCTCGGGATTGTGTCATGGATGTCAAATTGTGTTGCAAAGGTTCTTCAGTCTTTCTCATTGAGTTGGCCTGCAGCATTTGGTGTTCTTCAGGCCTCCTATTTCTTCATTCACTATCTATTTGCAAGCCAAACTGCACATGTTGGAGCTCTATACTCGGCGTTTCTTGCCATGCACCTAGCAGCTGGTGTTCCTGCTATACTCTCAGCACTTGCTCTGACGTACAATTCAAATCTCTTTGGAGCACTAACACATTATAGTAGTGGGCAGTCTGCGGTTTACTATGGAGGTAATTTTACTTGTCTACCTACCTGATTCAGATTTATGCATGTTCACAAGCACTTGTGTGTTACATGCCCGTCTATTTATTTGTCTCGTCCTCCAAAGTAGTCATCACCTGACAGTGTCTAGTTTGGTGTTTTAATGTAAAAACATATCTTAACAAAATCATTTTCTGACATTTCGGGTTGTTTGTACCGTTTCTTAGGAAACAAAAACAAGCAAGCAACGTTTCATTTAAGTATGAGGAGTGTATGTATAAACCACCTTCAAGATTGTTGCATAGAACAAACACCATTCCAATGCCTTGTTCAGAAACCATGAGTCAATATACACAAACAGACATTTAAAGATGTCCTTTCGTAATGTATTTTATTTTTAGATTTCTCATATCCCGGCTTTAACCAAATTCTTGTTATTTTGCACTGCAGCTGGGTATGTTGACCTTCCTGATGTATTCAAGCTGGGGTTTACAGCAGCAGCGATTAATGCTTTGATTTGGGGAGTAGTTGGTACATTTTGGTGGAAATTCTTGGGGCTTTATTGAGGGTTTCTGTGGTGTAAGTTGATGGAAATTGTTCTTTACTGCACCAGTAAACCCTATGTAGCTCACCATTCGGAGTGAGCTCATCTTTCTTTGGAGGTGCCTGGTGAATGTATAATAAGAGGGCGATGTTCCCCACTCAGAACTTTGAACATGCTACATTTGTAAAGTAAGATCTACCCAGAAGGGTTCACATAGTTTTCAAGACTGCATTGTATCTCTATTTCGCAGAACTAAATACAATGTAGGTATGAGTTTAGATCCGGAAACTGTACACTTTCTTACCTGATGTGGATACTGTGTATGTAATGCCATTTTTTTGTGCCAACAATGGAGAGCTTCTGTCTATATTAGTGGTGGCCCCATTTTGGAGGAGAGCGAGGAGCGGCCTTGGAAGAACTGCCCGCAAGCTGCACATTGGCCACACCAAGAAATTGGCACTCTCCATTTGCCAAAAAATAAAATACTCCTTTCGTTCCTAAATATAAGTCTTTTTAGATGTTTCACTAGAAAACTACATACGGATGTATATAGACATACTTTAAAGTATAGATTCACCCATTTTGTTCCGTATGTAGCCACCTAGTGAAATCTTTAAAAAGACTTATATTAGAAACGAAGGGAGTAGAAAATATCTGACACTGTAGCTGTGTGGGCTCCTAGTTTTTTGTTTCAATGTTGGTAGGAGAGCCACCAAATCCATTGATAAGAACACCTCTAAAGGAGGAATGCACGGCATGAGGCATGTGCTAAAATAGAAGAAATAAAATGGGTTGAGACACTACCGGCTGTAAATGGGCCGAATTCAGCATGGGTCGTAAAAGATCCGGAAGGTTGTACAACTATAAAGGGCTGAAAGGCAGTATGGTCCAAAACTGACCCAGAGGCACTAGAGACCACGCATACATAGGCCGAAAGTAAGGCAGTATGGTTCAAAACTGACCCAGAGGCACTAGAGACAACACATAGGCCGAAAGTATCAATGTTATGGTTCAAAACTGACCCAGAGGCACTAGAGACAACACATAGGCCGAAAGTATCAATGTTCTGGAACCATGTTGAATGACCCATGTGTTTGGGCCTGAAGTCACGGAGGTCCTAAGAGGTTATGTGGACTCGGGTCGTAAATGGGCTGTATGCAAGTAGGCTGTTAAAGGGCCTTAGAGCATCTCCAACAAACGCGCAACGCGTGGCGCGCAAAAAGCGGTTTTACAGCGTGCACATAGCGTTTTTTAACGCGTCTGAAAGGATCGATATGGTTG
>CBMN011744156.1:0-10404 GCA_000582825.1 Hordeum pubiflorum | reverse complement strand
CTCAATTAACTGAGCAACTCTTTTCTTCTTAATGAATGCAGGATAACTACCATTTCGAAAAAAAAAATTGAGTGTAGCACGAATATTTTACATTTGACGGGCGGCCAGCTGAATGGAGTAGTTGAGACTCGATCGAGGTTTGTTGAACTTTCAGAGCAAGTATAATAGTGGGTTTATAGCCCGCTTACATGGTATGTTTGCCTATATGAAGAAGAGAGAAATGAAAAAGTAAGGAGAGTGGGCTCTCATGCAATAGCCTAGCTATATGCGCATTCCTAGNNAAATGCAATAAATACAAAGAAAGAGATAGAGAGAAGGTGCAAAAAAATAGTACTCTTATAGCCAAACTTATAGCTAACCTTATTGTATGTGTGGCTATAAGTGATGACTATATGTGACATGGCACATCATATAGCTAGCAGTTGGCTATACTATTAACCATGCCATCGGGGCATCTTCAATAGTTTGTATGTTGGTAAAATTATCCATGTCATCAACCAACAAAGAATCATACAACTACTTCAATGGTTGCATCTATACTATCCAATAAAAGAAGAGAGAATAAATGCAATTGCTCTCTACATAGCCTTGGAGCTTATGCAAGAGTTGTTGGTTAATCTACATAGTACAACTTACTCTCTCTCCTCATTTATTTATTATCATGTCATCATATATTCTAGATGGTAAAGTTTACCAACAACTATGTCACGGCCATTGAAGATGCCCTCAGATAGGCAGAGCCCCTTGATTC
This sequence comes from Hordeum pubiflorum, assembly GCA_000582825.1. Lineage (NCBI taxonomy): Eukaryota > Viridiplantae > Streptophyta > Magnoliopsida > Poales > Poaceae > Hordeum > Hordeum pubiflorum. Next base: position 9,653 of record CBMN011744156.1, on the reverse strand, counting down.
CCGCTCGCTTCCCATTCCCACGCCACGCGCCATTATTTGTTCCGGCGCGGCGCGGAAACACGGGGCGCTAGCTTAACCAACTGCGTAAATTGTCGTCCAATCCCTCACCCCCAAGCACACAGACAAGAAGAAGGCCCCCGCTCTCTCCGTGTCCGTGTCTCTCTCTCTCAGGCTGGCCCTTTTCTCTCCGGGCACCATCCGGCCGGCGTCGATCGATGCAACCGGCGCAGCCCACGTGTGGCAGCCGGAGAGGGAGAGGTACCCCAGCAGTACGGCGGGCGCCACTCTCAGTCCCACGCCACCGGCTGCTCGTGGTCGTCGTCATCGTCTACCTGGTGGGCGGCACCGGTGTTCTACTTCTAGCCGCTGCTGCGGCGCCGGCCCGCCGTCTCGGAGCGGCGGCATCCGTGGCGTACGATGTCGTCGGTACACGGCCGATCCCTGGAGGAGCTGTGGCGAGCTCGCCATCGCCGTCGTCGACGCCTTCCGCTGTGGGGTTCGCCGACAACAAGCGGCCGGTTCCGAGCTGCCCCGACGCCCTGCACAACAGGTAGGATCGATGTTTTGAGGCCTGGAGCTAGCTAGGTAGAGACCACGGTACAGCAAAAAGCTCTGTTTTGAGTTATGACATGCCGGGTCATCAGATTGTGCGCGCAATACTGTCTCCATTTGTATGCGCAGTACTGTATCCGTTTGTACAGGTTCATGATTCATCCTTGTTCTCAATTTCTCATAGTGATTCTGAAATCTGAATGGTTACTGGGTTCACGGTAATTATATTGTGCCTTGAAGTAAAAAGTTCGAGATAGGTTCTGAATAATTCTGGTGCCACTGCTTCGGTTCTCTGTTGTGAACATGGGATTGTCTGATCGTGTGTCTGTTTAGCCAGAGATTCTTGAATCTTGCCGGGCATGCAACTGTGAGCTGTCGATTGAACTAAGAGTTCGTTTTTTAAAACAGTTCGTTCTCTTTTTGATATATACAATGTCTTTTGAATGGTTAAGACGGGATTTTAACAAATGGTTAATACACTTAGTAGGTAATTTGGGTGACATAAATCCATGTTACAAGTAGAGTCATAATTTTTAAGACATTTTGTGTGTGAGTAAAAAAAATCACATACTAATATGGGAACTGTGAGTTAAAGTTTCGCCAAAAAAAACTGTGGATCAATTTTTTGTCTCAAGTAATCAAAATATGTCTTAAAAAGAGAACAAGTTTCAGCCTTACTAATAATTAATCAAAAATTCTAAACTAGGCCACGTGTAGCATAAAAGTGTCAAGATTGGCTGATCTCTCAAAGTATTATAATCTGAATTATGAGATGTTTTTTCCATGGAGTATGTGTCAATGAGTGCTTTGAAACTAGATCCTACTACGACATGTTTTATTGTCACCGGCTACATAATTATAGTTATGCTAGATTTCTAGTTATCTGGTTTGTACTTAATAGCCATCAAGTTAACAGTGAACAATTATACTATGTAATACCCGCAAACAAAAGAACTGCTAGCTTTTCTAAAGGGGTGTACCAAAGCACAACCCAGTAACATATCCGTCATTACACGTGGGTGTGTTATTATAGTCCGTATCAGGAATATCGTTATTCAAGTCCGTATCAGGAATATCGGTTTTTCACGGTAATTTTCATTAAAATAAAGATTATGTACAAAAGAAAGTATAAAACCAACAACAACAAAAATCACCCTATGCCAGTTCTGTGAAACATAGCGAGGTTTACAGGTACCTGTCACTCCAGATCTTTGATCTTTCGAAAAGGGGCGTTTTATTACTTTAAAGATTTAAGCAGGTCTTTGATCTTGGTAGCTTTGACTGGTTTAGCTCTGATATGTGCAATGGATAGGCTTTCTTTCTGAAAGTATTTCCAGCATTGGGGGTGAGCAGCAGCTTTTCTGAAGATCTTGTCATTTTTAAAGTTCCACAAACTCCAACAGCCTATGATAATGATATCAAGCGCCAGTTCAGTCGGTAGTACGGTGATTGCCAGGCAGATTCCATCATAAATTGAAATACCTCTTTTCCTAGGCATAATCTCACCCCCAGCGGTTAAGGGAAAAAGGGGAATCCTTGAACAGGTGCATAGAAGTTTCTTCCACAAGATTATCGATAAGTTAGTCATAAAGAAGTAAGCGATTGTATCCGACCATTGAGATATTGTGTGCAAGTTTTAAAGGTATGAGAAAGATATTCCTATATTACACCAACTGTGTCCCTGATGCTTCTAAAAAAGTCATCAAAATATATCGATATGGATCTACTTTGAAAGTTTGTGCAGAGAACCCTATGGTGAAAACTACGTAAGAGACGACAGTGCTCATGGATTCTTCCATCGAGAATTAACTTGTTGGGCTAGATCTCATTCGCGGTTGCCATTGATCCGTAATTAATTGTCATGTCACTCAAAAAGAATTTCTAATCTAGACTAGAGTACCCAATATCATATCCCGATATGGCCTCTCCACCATGAGAGATGGTTCGTTTTCGGTGCACGATTAGGCCCACTGTGCTCACATGTAGAGGTACATGTCGGATCGATGCCTAATCTAGATCTGAGCCAAGCGAACTGACCAACGTATCAATCACACTGAGGACAACAAGAATTGACAAGAAAATATGTACAACTGCTTAATGTGTGACGTCACGCAACGCGTGCACCTCTACGACAGCGGAAGTTCACAGTACTTAATGCGCTTGCATGGCCATGGAGTTGGTTGTAGTGAACCACACCTCATGCCCCAGCCTGAGAGTTTCATAGAGGCGATGGCCTATGAACGGCAGGCGGTCATGGAGTGACTTCTAATTCTTAGCCCGACTACATTACAACTGGTCTGCTTGTCGATGATATGCTCCCCCTATGCAATTGCACTGAAGCAAGGTTTCTCCTGATGCCTCCCATTCCTCAAGGTTATTGTTACTTTCTCTCCTTACTCTATCTATAGTGCCGTTTCAAATGGCCTTGGTTCTCAAAAATGTATATGTGGTTCTTAGCATGTATATTTATACATGTGAAATGGGTCGCAACTATATTCAATGAATGTGATATGATCATGATACTCAATGAACATCACAACCTATATGTGTGCACGCACTTCAATGCTTGGTTAGCACTGTATGCTACTCTGTATTTAATACCACACTTCTCCTTCGATACAACACCCAAAACACATCAATGGAGGAGATCCTTCTATATCCGTTCATAATAAAAAAGTATGATGGTCTTTTAAAAAGAACACGTCGTTCATGCCGGTACACGGCCCATGCCGGCCCATTGGCTGCGCTGTGCAAACAGGCCTCGTTGTTGCGAAGCAAAACATCGAAAAATAGGTGTGCCTAGGAATCAAACCACAAACCACACGCATGTTAAAGGAACTTCAAAGAAAGTAGAGCCATCGTGTCCATGTGACTAATGAGTTGTGCAAATTTATAAGATTTAGTGACGGATCCGATTTTTTAGAATAATTTATGAATAGTTTCAAATATTAGGAACACTTTTTAAATTTTACGAAAACCTGAACATTTCTTCGGAATCTCATTATTGTTTCGTACAACAGGATCAAAACTGAAAACGCGATTTTTTTTAAAGCAGGAATAAAATTCTAAACGCATTTTTTTTTTCGAAATTATGAACAATTTTTTAAAACGCGCACATTTTGTGAAATTCTCCGAAGACTTTTTGAGTTCGTAAACATATTTTGAAAATGGTAACAATTTTTGCAAATCATAATATTTTATTGAATTTGTGAGAAAATATTTAAAAATGTTACATTTTTAAATTTGGTACTCTAAACATTTCCGAATTTTTGAGAATTTTATAAATGAAGCGAAGAATTTATAAAAGCCTATTTTTAATTTTGTTGAAAAAGAATTTATATTTTTTAGTTCTAAAATTTTATGAATTTCTACAAAGAAAAATAAAAAGAGGAACAGTTTTGGAAAAAACATGAACAAGTTTGTATGTCCGAACATTTTTCTAAAATGTCTGAAGATTGTTGAAAAATAAACATTAAAAGGGTAAAAGAAAAATGAAAGAAAATAACAAATAAACAGAAAAAGGAAACAAGAAGATAAAAGGAGGGAGAGAAAAGAAAAATACAAACATTAAATAAGAAATATAAAAAGAAACAGCCGCCAACATGCGCCCGATGGGAGCGATGCTTTCGCCTAATTGGACCAAGGCCTCAACATTTTTTTTAGGTTCTCTTCTCTTTTATGGATATAATTCATTTTTCTCCTTGTATAACTTTATTAAACTCTTCAAAAAATAGAAATCTTGTTTGGAATACCAAAAAATGTTCTTCTTTTCAAATATTGTCTACAATTTTGGAAACCGTTTTGGCGTTTCAAAAAATGTTCCCGTCTACGAATTTTTGTTAACAAATTTAGGAAATATTTGCGTTTCAAAAAAGTTGATTTTTCTTTAAAATGTAGTGGTTTATAATTTGTGTTCAAAGTTTTCATCAATTGTTGGGAATTTGTTAATAATTGTTGAAAAAGTGTTCAATTTCATACATAATTTGAAATTCTAAAGTTGTTGAAAATTTCAAGAATAGGCTAGGACATAACCAAAAAAATCATTTACATTGATAATGATGGAATTTGCAAATAACTAAATAATTCATATTAGGAAAAAACTATATGCTCATGGATGCACCCGTCTGGCTTTTAGTCGAATATTCTCTGTTGAACATGGTCTATTTTTAGACATCCTTCAAATGATAACAACATTTGTAAGCAGGTGGACATGTTCATGGTAGGCATCCATATCAAGTTTGAACGATTTCCGATAAAGTATACAAGTTGTGACACGTTCGGCCATTTATCGTCCTTTTTTAACCGAGAAAAGTCTAGAAAATGAAAATTTTGTCGAAACCGAAACTTGACATGGTGCTTTCAATTGGTCATAGAAGGCCATGTAAAAAAATTGTGACCATTTTAAGGATGTCGAAAAACAACATGCTCTCAGATGGAGCCTAATAGCCTACCTGAACACCCTTCGTTGAATATAGTCTTTTTTTTGTACATCTTTTAAACGACCCCAAGTTTTGCAATCAGGTGGGCATGCCTATGATAAGTTTTGCAATCAGGTGGACATGCCTATGATAGGTATCCATGTCAGGCATGAACAATTTTCCGACCCTGTATGCAACTTGCGATAGCTTCGCCCAATTATCGCTCTTTTTTTCGTAGAGAAAATTCTAAAAAATGCAAAATTTACCGAAAACAAAAAAACTTTACGCTGTGCCTTAAATTGGTCATAGAAGTCCATAAAAATAAATTGGGGTCATTTGCGGATGTTGAGAAAAATGCGCCCTCATACAGACCCTTTATTTCGGCCATTTAATGCTAAAAAAACTGCCCTACCCTAACAAAACGCGTTGAACATAGTCCATTTTTGGTCATGCATAAAATGACTCCAACTTCTCGTACGAGGTGGACATGCATATGGTAGGTACTCATGCCCAGTTTGATCGAATTTTGACACTGTACATATGTTGCATCACGTCCGGCCATTTATCGACATTTTTCCATAGAGAAAACTCCAGAAAATGTAAATTTTGTCAAAAACCCAAACAACCTAACATGATGCCTTGAATTGGTCATAAAATGCCATGAAAACAAATGGGGTCATTTGACGGATATATGTTGAAAATATTGGGTACTGTAAAAATTCTCAATTTTTTTAAAAGTTCATGGGTTTAAATAAATATAAGAAATTTGATAAGAAGTTCATGAAATTATTAAAAAATAACGAAATATGAAATAGTTCGTAAAATTTAAAAAAATGCTCACCAGCTAAAAGTCCATGCTTTTGAAAAAAGTTCACGGATTTGGAAAAATATTAATAAAAATTGGAAAAATTTCACGAAATTTGAAAACAATTTCGCCAAATTAAAAAAAAACATTATGTATTTTAAAAATCATAGAAAAAGTTCACGGGCAAAAAGTTCATGCATTTGAGAAAACAAATCACGGCTAATAAATTCACGTATTTGAAAAAAGTTCATGGTTTAAAAAAGTTTATGGATTTGGATAAAAACTTCATCAGAATTGAAAAAAGTTCACAAAAGTTGAAAAATACTCAAAAATTTGAGAAAAATCAAGAATTTGAAAATAAAATACAAGCTAAAAGATCATGCATTTAAAAAAAAGTGGAGGCCATCTGCGTGCCCTTTATCTGGGGCAGCACAACGACGTTCCACATGAGGAAGTTGCTCCTTGTTAGCTTCTCCTGGGGCGGTGGTCTAAGGGGCAAGGCATGGGTGGAGTTGGAGGATGGGACGAAGGTGGAAGATGAACATAATTCGGTGATGAGTGCACTCGTCGTACCAGAGAGTGCAAACGAGGTGATGCCTGTGATGGCCTAAGGTAGCTAGATGCGTCTTCGATCTAAGGAGGAAGATGCTCTGATTACCATGTAAGATAGGTTGGGAAGCATAGAACCCTTTGCTCGGGCCACATTGCTATATATTGGATAGATGTTGTGGCTATTAGCAAAAAAAAGGATAGATGCCGTGGTTTACAAGAAGGAGAGATCGATCATAGATCATTACAGATAGGTCGGTGGAGAAATAGAACAGAAGAAGGGATAGAGAAAAAGATTACAACTTAAACCACTTTTCTATCCCTATAGAGTACAACTTATTCTAACACACATGAGTAGTATGACATGGTTTGTTAGGATCATAATATGATATCCCAAAATGGCATCTCAAGGTGGACTCCGATTTAGGCTGCACCATGAGAGACGGTTTGTTTCCAGTGCACGTTAAATAGCTTCATTGTGCTCACATGTAGAGGAAAATGTCAGGTCAACCTCTATAGATCTGAGCCGGACGAACTGACCAACGTAAGAGCAAGTACAATAGAGTAACGTAAATGGGCTATAAGAATTGTCATATCAGATTTGTGCCTAGTTGGAGGAGAGAAGAGAGGAGAGAGAAGAGAAGCGGGCTACAAATTTACAACCGGCTGTAGCACGAGGCCCAACAAACTTTGTGAGAGAAGACGATGAGCCATATATTAATTGTATGCCATACTAGTATGATCAACTATTGTGTGGACTAGTGGTTGGGGCGCATCGTGGTGCGCCTCCTGAGTGATGACTCTGCGGTAGACCTGATCATTGGTCGGGCCGGGTCGGGTTCGGGCCGGGCTTTGCAATGCCCGAAAAAAAAATCCCAAGCCCGAAATGCACTCTCTTTTCAACCCCGAACACGGCCGGAAGCCCGAAATGCAATCTTTTTTCAAGCCCGAGCCCGACCCGAAGCCCGACCCGAAGCCCGAAAACCCGGCCCGAATGCAAGTTTTTATTGTTTGCACGTGTAAACCCGGCCCGAAGCCCGAAACCCGAAAGCCCGGCCCAAAATCATTAAAAAGAGAAGCCCGAGCCCGGCCCGAACTATCTCTCGGGCTGAAAAATGAAGCCCGAGCCTGGCCCGAATTCCAAGCCCGAAGCCCGGTTTTTTTGGGTCGGGCTCGGGCCGGGTCGTCGGGCCGGGTTGTCCATGCCCAGGTTTACTCTGCGGTGACAGGTATGTCTCCGCCCATTCAAGTTGCTTCGTTCACCTTTTGTTAGCACATGCACATGGCAATGTTGAGCTCTTTGGTCAACGTTTTATGTGAAAAGCAAAGCAAAATCCATGACAGACAATGGAAATGAATCTTGTCTCTTTCCATATAAGTGGAAGTGTAGCACAGTAGAACTAACAACCTGCAACTTAGCTATTTTACGATGTGCACAAGTAGAGCTTTAGAACGTGGACGGACTAACAGTTCCACCGCTTCCTCTCCGGACTTCAGCATCCAGCTCCCTCGCTTGAAGGAGACGCAGGGCGAGATCAAGAAGGGCAGCGGCGGCTCGCTAGAGCAGGACCAGCGGGTGTGCGTGACAGGAGCCGCCGGCTACGTTGGCTCGTGGCTCGCCCACACACTGCTCCAGCGAGGCCGCCGTGTACACGGCACGGTGAGGGACCTCGGTATAGAGCTTACATCTTTTTCGAAGAACAATTGCTAATTAAAGAACATGCAGCAAATCTTATAACATGAGAGCTTACATCTTTTTCGAAGCCCTTCGTTGTTGTTGGCTTTGAGCTCCTGAACCAGCTTCCTCACATAGTCCAGGCAACTCTCAACTTCTTGATCTCCTCACAATAGTGATCTCCCCTGAAATCAACTGTGAATCCTAGTTAGATGCCATCGACTATAAACTTTCATTGCCTGGAGAAAAAGTAATTAAAAGTAGGGCAAATAGTTAGAGAAAAAGAACCTTGATTTTATGAGATCTCCTTTCTTTTTGGAGATGTGCAGTCTTGTCTGCTCTCATCACATCCGATGATTTATTGAAGTATGATGGATCAGAATATCTCTTCAAACAAACCCCAACACCAGCATTATAAAATCTGAAAATAAATCATGTTAGATACCCAAAAGCGCTTGAAAAAAGAAAACATGCATCTTTACTTGTCGAGAAGGTCTCGACATTCTTCATAGGAATCCATCATAAACCGAGACAAATCACTGGATAGGAGACGATTTTGCTCATTTCGAAGTTTTGTGTGCAGTCAGAGCCTACATTCAATTAGCAAATTAAGTAAAGCTATATGATGATCTTAAACCAAATTGTTGATTATGGTCAAGAGACAGTTGATTATGAGGCTGAGTTAGGAATGGGCCGTTTTGTACCAGGAGTCCAGGACAGCGCTCTAACATTATGGATAGATTAACTTATTACCCAAAAAGGTTTGTAGTGATTTAATGACACCAACCTCAATCAGTTGGCATTTTTTGTTTTGTAAGTTTGACCTGATTTCAGATTGCCACTGGTAATACTCATATCAATCTGATGAAGCAACCATCAGCCAACTTCAATTGCTCTCAATACACACCATAAATTAGTTTGAAGAGTGCACGAATTCTTAGTTCGTTTTTTTATTTTTCTACTTGAGATGTATAGTCATTGATGAAGTAACTACCTGGTTCATAAGTAAAATGTATATGGCTCTTCTGATTCTTCACAGTTTTTCAGAGAGATGGAAGTGCTGCTTCAGTGTTCTGTACTCGAGTGAGCACCTTACGCCCCCTAGCCGATGTAGTTATAACTTTCTCATGTAGGTCATGAAAGAACATCTGTCGCAAATCTGGTATGACCAAAGAATATCTCAGGCATAATAAACTAAAGGTTAACAATTTAAGATTTACTGAAGCAATGTTTCTCTCGATACCTCTCAATCCTCAAGGTTACTGTTTCTCTTTTCCCTGCTCTATCTATAGTGGCGTCTCACGTGGCCTTGGTTCTCAAAATGCATATACTGTTCTTAGCATGCATAGGTATTTATATATGTGAAACGGATGGACGGAATCACAACTATATTCAATGATTGTGATATGATATAACGATACTCAATGAACATCACAATCTACTTGTGTGCACACACTTCAATGCTTGGTTCTACTCTGTATTTAATACACAAGTGGCATACCAATGAAATTTTATTATTGCATCAAGTGGATTGTGGGTGGCGAAGACCATGGGTTGGGGCGGCAAGCTCCTTACCGGCGTCGACAACACAAATCGGTATGGAAGGGGGTGGGTAGCGGAGCTACTGGGCTAGTATGGTGGTGGGGGGGGGGGG
>CBMN011744149.1:0-13617 GCA_000582825.1 Hordeum pubiflorum | reverse complement strand
TATCCCCGAATGGCTGTTTTTGGAAAATGCCGTATCCCGTGTCCCCGTATGCGTATCCCCGTCTTTCCGTCCCCGTGTCCGTGCTTTTTAGGTTATATATGCAGTGCCAAATCTTCTGCTAGAAATAGTCAAATAGCATACTTATGATTCAGCCTGGGTGTATTTATAAGCACCTTGACAGGGTCACCTGGATGATATTTTTAATTTCCTTAAAGAAAAAGGCATACATTATCTCCTTGGAACTCTCCAGTTCGTCCAGTTTCAACCTTACACTGAATTGTATAGTATGTACCGTTTACTTTCATTAATGGCTGATCACTTAAAAGAATAAGCATCACTGCACCATTAACAATCTGCATGTGAATAAACCCTTTAGGGACATTAAAAGAGGTGATATATGGCTTTTCATGTGCTGCTGATGTGAGCTTGCTAACATCTTTTCAATGCACGGCTCACAAAATGATTATCTATTTTCAGATAACCTTGCCGAAAATTTAGCTGATGACATGCAAAAGGAGTGTTTGAAGGGAAGAACTCTAACACTGAAACTAAAGACTGCAGCTTTTGAGGTTCTGATCTCCTATGTGTATAAAATTGACTGGTTATTGGTAATTATTGCACCGAGATTGCCAAGAGAGATGGTTTGTTTCATGTCTCACTAGAGTAATGAACCATCTAAACCAGGTTAGGACGAGAGCAACAACTGCACAAAACTACATCAGCTCCAAGGAAGACATCTTGGTCTACGCTAAGAAGTTGCTTAAGGCTGAAATGCCTCTTTCTTTGAGATTGATGGGTAGGTGTGAGCATCTAAACTATTTCTTTGTGTCAAGTTTGATGATTGCTAGTTGGCTGGAACCTGTATTGGTTTGTTTTTGAACTTCTGATATGACTTGAAAGCTCAGATCACAATCACCTGTACCTGAATATCATTGTCACTGAAGTATTCACTACAAATTTACACAGCTTGGGCCACCCTCCTCAAGTTGGTCTGGTTGTTTTGACAACCAGGAGCAATAGGGCATGTGGTTCTGGCTTGGTGCATGTTTCATTACCTTAGCAGTTGAGCACACTGATAATTTGTATCTCCATATTTTGATGTAATCTGTTTTATGTCGTTTGTGTTGCATTATTTATACTTGATGTTTCTTTGCTCTTGCTGCTCACTGTGCTCAGGGAAGTCAACCTAACTGTCATGCTAATACACTTTTACAGGGTTGCGAATGTCTCACTTCAGTGGCGAGAAGGATGATTCAACTAGCCCGACACAAAAGACACTATATCGGTTTTTCCTTTCCTCGGATATTAACTCAAATACCAATGGAACGAATGGTGCAAATTGCATTGATGTCTCAGGAGGGCATAACGATTGTAATGATGCGACAACGAAGGATGAGTGTTCACATGATACAGAGAAAGATGTCTCCATAGATCAACAGTCCTCCCATGAAGAGAACTCATCTGTTCCAGAAGGAGCGAGCTCGATCAATTATGATAACGAGGCCGCCTCAAGCAGTTGGAAGGTATGTGTCTCTACCTCACTGAAATTTGTTCTACGTTTTTGTAGCCAAGAGAAAAGGTTCATCCTCTACAGATTGATCACAATGCTTCAAACTCGGTTCTTCATGCAGGTTACACAGATCGAGAAGTTTGATGAGTTGGGCGACTTCACCGGCTCCAAAGGTTCTGCTTCGTCGAGTAAACCTGATCGGCATTCCTGGGTAGATGGCTACATTTGTTCCCTCTGTGGATTTGAACTACCTCCATGTTTTGAGGAGGAAAGGCAGGAACATTCCGATTTCCACTTGGCTGAGATGTTGCAACAGGAAGAGGAGGTAGACGGCACTGCCCGCTTCTCGAAGGAAAGGTATTTCTCTGTTGCCACATGCTTAATAGTTTTTATTGCTTTTGTGCTTCTGCTACTGCAGTATTTTTTTAAACTCGCTTTAGCTGATGTATGTGCATTAAGACCGTGCTTGTGCCACTGACGTGTTTACTAGATTTACCTGTAGACATAAAGATTATGCTGTTCCATATATGCTTATATTAACTTCACTTGCTGTAATTGCTTGAAAAAAAAAATAGACGGGTTGAATGAAAGACCATCGAAACATAGCTTTTATGTTGCATTGTTAATTGCTGTCCCACCATTTAGAGATGAGATGGACATGATGTAACATAGTATTGTCATGTAATGCATTTGGCAGGTTAGCTGAACGGCCATGCTCGTCTACTACCACACCCACGCCAAAGAAGAAACTGAAGTCCTCCAAAGAGGGAAAACATATACCCATTGATTCTTTCTTCCTCAAGTGTAACAAGAACTTGTAAGATAGCAGAGCCACAAGTTTTGTAGCACTGTAATGATATGTTGTGAACCCACTTACAGACTGTTGTACATGTGTTATTATTATTTTTCCCTTGTTGAGAATAATATGTAAATATCACCGCGGCATCTAAGGAAATCGTCGCGAAAGAGCCGGACTTGCCCAGAAGGTAAATGGAGTGTCAGGCCTGAAGAGAAATGGAGTTTCAGGGGTAGTGGATAAAAAATAGAGAAAAGTATACTATTCGTCCCTCAACTTTTGGCGGAGTCTAGATTTGGTCCCTCAACTTTAAAACCAGACAACTTGCACCCAACTACTGAAGAAACCGGACAAGATTCATCCCTGGGCTCGATTTTAACCGGTTTTGTTGCTGAGTCACCCGGAAATTCCTGTATCTTGTCCAAACCAACGTACTTTTTTCAAGTTTGCGTATTTCTTAAATTCATGTATTTTTTCAAGTCAGTGTACTTTTTCCAAATCCACATACTTTTTCCAAATCCGCATCGTATTTTTGGAAAAAATCATGAATTTAAATAAGTACACGAACTAGAATAAATGTACACGGATTGAAAAATGTATGCAGTTTTGTAGAAAAATACATGAATATAAAAAAAGTACACGTATACTGAAAAATACACGAACTTGGAAAAGGTAAATGGGATTTTAAAAGTACTTGAATTTTAAAAAAGTTCTTGGATTTGAAACAGTGCAAGTATTTGAAACAATTACACGAACTGAAAAAAGTACATGAATTTCAAAAAGGTTTACGGATTTAAAAAAAAAGTGATTTTGAATATGAAGTACACGGATTTGGAAAAGTAAACGGATATGAAAAAAGTACATCAATTTCAAGAAAAGTTCGCGGATTTGAAAAACTACGTGAATTTGACTCAGCACCAGTAAAAACCGGGGCGAGTCAGCACCAAATCCGGTCAAAATCAAGATCAGGGACGAATCTTGTCCGGTTTAAATAGTTGAGGGTGTAAGTGGTCCGGTTTTAAAGTTGAGGGACTAAATTTAGGCTCGGCCAAGAATTGAAGGACGAAAAGTATACTTTTCTCATAAAAATATGATTTCGTGCATCTAACTGGACATGATGCCCGGTGACTTGGTTGTGCTCTTTCATGTGAAATTCAAATTTCCCGGATGCATCTGCGTCAGTACAAAAATTCTAGCCTCTAAACCTAACAAATCTAAGGAACATATACTAGTTTTTTTTTTCCAGGGAGAAACAATGGAGGATTTTTTAAAGATGAAAGAAATATCTTTTGCTAGGCTGGTAAATATCTGCGCCACATGCCGAGAGACACGTAGTAAAACGAAGATATCTCACTCGAGAAAGATGCACAGCGGCCTCCTTGCTCGGCCCCCTCGGCTCGCCCCCCTCTCCGGCGCCGCGTCACCGCCAGCTGCTCCCCCCTGCCGTCGGATCCCATGGGCGCGCCAGGGGCTAGGCGCGTCGACGGCGATGCTCCGGCGGCCGTGTCGCCGGAGCCCCTGCGCCGCGTCGAAGACGGAGAGGCCCGACCGCCGCGGCTTCCGCTTCGCCGCCGCCGGCGGCCAGCTCTCCAGCTCCAATCAACCCCACCGTGTACGACCCCCTCCCCCTCTCTACCTCGTCAGCTAGTTGGCTAGATAGATTACCATGGCTTGCGCCTGAAACCAGAGCTCACGAAACAATTCATGCCCTCAGCTTGGCTGACCAAAAATCTTAGCCTTGGGATGCTTCCGTAGTTGCAACTTCGCTCTAAGTTCTGCAAGTTCTACCATTTTATTTGGACTAGTGCAGTGTAATTGAGCTACTTGGTCATACTAACCGGGATGGATGCTGTGTATGCATTGCAGGAGAAGCTGCAGGTTGCTGCATCCGCATCGAAAGCCGCCGTGCAGCTACAAAATGGTAACGACCACACATTAGCTTGGGCCTCAAGTTGTGCCATACATTGTACTCATTTGAATGCGGCCTGGGACGCTGCTAGCTAGTACTAGTATCTAAGCATGTTGCCGAACACATATGTGCTCAGGTCTTTCATTTCAGAGTAGTCAGTACGTCGCCCCCGAAGACGTTAGAGCGGCAGGGTTTCAGATCGATGCCGATGAACTGACATCCATCGTCGAAAGCCGTGACACGGAAAGGCTGACCGAGCACGGCCAGTTAGATGGGATCGCAGACAGGTTAGCGACGTCGCTGACCGATGGGATAAGCACGCGTGAGGGCCTCTTGGAGCAGAGGCAGGAAATTTATGGCGTAAACAAGTTCGCTGAGAGCGAGCCTCGCAGCTTCTGGGAGTTTGTGTGGGATGCACTGCAAGACACTACCCTGATAATCCTTGCTGCCTGTGCTTTCGTCTCTTTGACTGTCGGGATCGCCACGGAAGGCTGGCCGAACGGCTCCCATGATGGCATCGGAATCTTTGCGAGTATCATCCTGGTTGTTTCTGTTACCGCGACAAGTGACTACCAGCAGTCTTTGCAGTTCAGGGACCTGGACAAAGAGAAGAGGAAAATTCTTGTTCAGGTTACAAGGGACGGGTTCAGACAAAGGATATTGATAGATGATCTTCTTCCGGGCGACGTTGTCCATCTAGCGGTTGGTGATCAGGTTCCTGCAGATGGTGTCTTTATTTCTGGGTTTTCTCTCTTGTTGGATGAATCCAGTCTAACTGGAGAGAGTGAGCCCGTCGATGTAAATGAAGACAAGCCTTTTCTTTCATCAGGGACCAAAGTTCTAGATGGGTCTGGCCAAATGCTGGTTACGGCGGTCGGGATGCGGACACAATGGGGAAAACTAATGGCTGCTCTCACTGAAGGTGGGAATGATGAAACTCCACTTCAGGTTAAACTTGGTGGAGTTGCAAATATTATCGGGAAAATCGGTCTGTTTTTTGCTGTGTTAACTTTTATTGTCCTCTCCCAAAAATTAATTGGCCAGAAGTATCATGATGGGCTTCTTTTGAGCTGGTCAGGAGATGATGTGCTAGAGATATTGAATCATTTTGCTGTCGCGGTTACAATTGTTGTCGTTGCTGTGCCTGAGGGCTTGCCATTAGCAGTCACACTGAGCCTTGCCTATGCAATGGAGAAGATGATGAATGACAAGGCACTGGTCCGGCAGTTGGCTGCCTGCGAAACTATGGGATCAGCCACAGTTATTTGCAGTGACAAGACAGGAACACTAACATCCAATCGCATGACTGTTGTTAAGGCCTGCATCTGTGGGAACACTGTGGAAATTAACAATCCGCTGATTCCTTCTAGTTTGTCTTCAGAACTCCCAGAAGTTGCAGTAGAAACTCTTCTAGAATCCATACTTAACAACACTGGTGGTGAAATCGTGATTGACCAAAATGGAAAGCAAGATATAATCGGTACCCCTACTGAGACAGCTTTGTTGGAATTTGCACTGTCATTAGGTGGAAACTACAAACAAAAACGGCAGGAAACTAAGATTGTTAAAGTGGAGCCTTTTAATTCAGTGAAAAAGAGGATGACTGTTATTCTCGAGCTTCCTGGAGGAGGATACCGTGCACATTGTAAGGGTGCCGCAGAAATAGTATTGGCTGCCTGTGATAAGTTCATAGACGGCAGCGGTAGTATTGTTCCCCTTGATAAGAAAACTGCCAATATGCTCAATGATATCATCGAAACCTTTTCTAGTGAGGCACTTCGGACACTATGCCTTGCCTACAGGGGATTGGAAGATGGCTCTACTCAAGAGGAAATACCACTGCAAGGATACACATTCATTGGCATTGTTGGTATTAAAGATCCTGTGCGCCCGGGTGTCAGGGAGTCTGTGGCAAGTTGCCGGTCTGCTGGCATTGCTGTTAAAATGGTTACAGGGGACAATATTAATACAGCAAAGGCAATTGCTCGTGAATGTGGTATACTTACTGATGGCGGTCTTGCCATTGAAGGTGCTGAGTTCAGAGAGAAAACACCTAAAGAACTCCTTGAGCTGATTCCCAAAATGCAGGTTTGTCATGCCTCTGTTCTATCTTGGCTTCGTAGGTTTTTATCCATCTAGTGAATTCTCATGTGCCAGTCTTGTGCAACTAAAGGTACTAGCCCGATCGTCGCCACTTGATAAGCTTGCACTTGTGAAGCACTTGCGTACAACTTCCAATGAAGTTGTTGCTGTGACTGGTGATGGCACTAATGATGCACCTGCGCTCCGTGAGGCAGATATTGGACTTGCCATGGGCATTGCAGGGACTGAGGTAATAACACCACTGAGTAATGCATACATAGCCTTGAAATAGCATGGCTTATTCCATACATTTCTCCGGTTTTATATGGAATTATGAAGGCATATTTGGCTTCTAGATGGAGCGGAACCGTGGAGTGTGGATTACTCCTATACATGTGGTTTGACTTGCTATTGTTTGTTGTTTGCCAATATTATTTGCTGGTGAATCTAGAAATCAAATTAAAACATTTATCTGGTTCCTGGGTGGTGGGAGGCTCCATTGTAGAAGATAATAACTTGTGTATTCTGCATAATCTGAATTTCTGTTGTTGGTAAGGCCCTCTCTAAGTTTTTGGCAGACATTTGCCCTAGTTTATCTTAAATTGCTTTATGCATTTACGCAGGTGGCGAAAGAGAGTGCAGATGTCGTGATTCTGGATGACAACTTCTCCACGATTGTTACTGTTGCGAAATGGGGACGCTCTGTTTACATCAACATCCAAAAGTTTGTGCAGTTCCAGTTGACTGTTAATGTCGTTGCATTACTAGTTAACTTCTCCTCTGCGTGCTTTACAGGTATATCCTACTCATGATATTGTTGGTTTCAACACCTCTCCATCTCACGGCCTACCACATAATCTCATGCCAGGAGACGCGCCGCTGACAGCTGTTCAACTTCTTTGGGTCAACATGATCATGGACACCCTAGGTGCGCTAGCACTTGCCACTGAACCACCTAACGATAACTTGATGGAGAAAGCACCCGTAGGAAGGACAGGGAAGTTCATCACAAACGTGATGTGGAGGAATATTCTGGGGCAGTCGTTGTACCAATTCACCATCATCTGGTATCTACAAAGTCAAGGGAGATATGTGTTTGGGCTTGAAGGCACCGAGGCTGATACTGTCCTGAATACAATCATATTCAACACTTTTGTCTTCTGCCAGGTATGTCGGCTGTCGTATAATCGTCTCCTTTTTCACCATTGTTTCTTCTAAAGTACAAGGGGCAGAAAGGAGTTGATAAATACTAGAACCAGATAAGAGTGGAAGGAAATGGGATTAGGATTTTCATATGGGTTGAATGTTACTCTCTTGAACTGCCAAAACGTCTTACATTTAGGAACAGAGGTGGTATCATTTAATACAGTGAAGAGAGAAGATAGCATGGCGATCGTAATAATTATTTGATCTGAAATGCCAAGAGAAGCGGATAATTTCTTGCAGAGGATCGTAATAATTATTTGTTTGGGGGTCTCTGTTTTGTTTTTACTGTGTTCATCAAACAATTTGTTATTTTTTTCTGCTTCATGGCTCTGTTTTTTAATCTGCATCTCCATAGGGGTTCAATGAGGTCAGCTCAAGGGAGATGGAGGAGATCAATGTTCTGAAGGGCATGACGGAGAACTCTATTTTCATGGGCGTTCTCGCCGGCACTATCGTCTTCCAGTTCATCCTGGTCCAGTTCCTGGGCGACTTTGCCAACACCACCCCGCTGACCCAGCTCCAGTGGCTCATCTGCATCCTCTTTGGATTCCTTGGAATGCCCATTGCCGCCATGATCAAGCTCATTTCTGTAGAACCTCGAGAAGAACACGACGGTTATAGAAAATTGTAGACTACAGCAAATCTCAGCAATGTATATATCATGGTAAAGCTGACGCTGGCAAGTGATTTATCATGTTCGTGGAGTCTGAACAATGGTACCCAAGAGTCGAAGATCGACACCATACAGCGAAGAAACATCCGACTCAATTCAACTTCCTGCATTCCCCAGATCAGATATGCAGTGCAGATTAATCATCTGTCCTTGAAAACCAAGGCCCAGCAGAATTACTTCATACAAGTACGGCACACTAACTGCGTTATGAGGTTTGAACTGGTGTAGGGCGTAGACCTCATGAGATTGTACATATGTGATACTACTGTTACACAAATGATTACAGTGATTCATTCATTGTTAAAAGAAGCTGATTTGTTCCAACAAATCAGCAGCTTAATGCTCATACAGTACATATCAAATGTTCCAGCAACATACATGGTTGCCTACATGATTTGGAATTTGTGCAATTGACTACTTCTGTTACGTAGATGTCCATACACAGCTGCAGCAACAGGGTACTGCTGCAAAATACTTTGCCTACAAAGTACTGCGTAGCGCCTTCCCAAACTGCGGCGAAGTGAAAGGATAGCTGGGTCTCGAATCACAAAACCAACTGCCATATATCTACACAGAAATTCTCTCAGATACGCAGTGGTGAGTACTTGGTACTTGCCAGGTCAACTAACTTCCCACGGCAACAGTCAGTTCGTCTGACTGCATGCATCATAGGGGAGCACTGACTGTATCAATATTTTTGCGCTCTCCAGCTGCTTCATTGAACCTTCGTCATCAACAAGACCCTCCCTGCAGTGCCTGTCGATCTCAAAGAAGTTCTCGCGCAGAGAATCATGAGTGAGCTGCAGGTTCTGGGAAGCTGACGAGCTGCTGCTGCTCGCAAGCAGCTTGTCACAAACAAAGCGTGCCAAGCCTAAGACGATGCCGTGCTCCGCCCTCTGCAGCGCCAACCAGAGGTAGGAAAGCAAAATGCCACCCACAGAATCCAGGATCTTAGGGCTTCCTTTCTTCAGCAGGGTCACCATCATTTCTGCTAGCTTTTTGCATGACGGTGATTCCTCGTGCTCGTTGCCCTGCTCGCTCTGATCATCCTCCCTAGGTTCCTCAGCCTCGAACAGCTCATCCTTGGCCAGAGCAGCAACCCACAGTGGTAAGTCAGCGTCACCCAGGTTGCACGTCTTGTTAGCCATCTCACTTTCTGGACCGATCAACCAGCGGCATCCAAGACCCAATATCAGGACTGGCAGCCACTGTTTTACAACAGAAACTAATGTGAGAGCAAATCTCGAGCCTGCAAAGGATTCAACAGCAGGTACAAGATCAAAAAGATTATTGGCAAGGAGGAAGGCCTCCTCTGGGGGACTTGACGACTCGGTTGAGCTTGCTAGCACCAAATGAAGCAGTTTGGCTGCATAAGTGAAGGAGCTTCGTGTAAGGATCAGAATGTCTTTCAGATCATCCCCATTGAAAGATGAGCCCTCACTGTGCCTTTTCACGGCTGACACTGCATATTTTGTGTAAGATGATGCAAATCCGACACATCTTACTTTACTCTCATTGACCAGCTTGATAGTTGTCGTATCGACAATGAACTTAAGAATGGAAGTGCCAAGCATAATCACATTCATTGTGCATTCCACTGAATTTCCTGCATAAGATGCATCACTTACTTATTTATGAGGTAATAAACAAACTATGCAGGAAAAAAAATTTGACCGAGGAATTATGCAACATTGATACAACATGCACAGATAACGATGATTTTAAACATGAAATTTTTATTTACACTCTTTGCATGCTATCAGAACATCAGATACTCGCTTGAGTTGATGAATAAACGATCAATTTAAAGAGTGTTACCACATAAAGAGTTTGTATGGGTTTTGTGAAGCCATACCTTCAGGGGTGACATGCTGCTGATGTTGTTCTGCAGATTCCTTATTCTTGTTCAATGTTGAAGTTGAGTTGGTGGAAACAGTAACAGATCCATTTACAAATCTGTCATAGCATCTCAGCAGATGGTCCAGTGACTGGTTGACAATTGTCGACTGACACGAGATAAAATTTACAATGAGACTAGCAAAATATTAAATACAAATACTGAATAACAATCACACACATCTATGAAAAGCTATCTAAGATAACAGTAGTGCAAATTTTAGATTTGTTCCTATTGATGCATAACCAGATAAGTACGATTTATCAACAAGATAATAGGTGTGGTGGCTGCGTAGTAAATCGACTCACCTCAGAGCAGCTCATATCCGTTTGATCAACATCTTGAAGAGCACTATATGTAGCCAAACTCAAATAAGCCAACACTGGAGTGAGGTCTAGAGATTCAAAATGTAGGCACTGCTCAATGTACACTTGAGAAATGACCTTCAGAGAAGAAAATGCAATTTCTGCATACGATTGCAGAAAAGCAGCTCTCATTTCCTCGGATTTTAGTATTTCATTGAGCTGCCATGCTGCTCCACCTACAGCAGCAAGTTCTTCATTATTCAGGATTACTGATGTGGATGACCTATTTCCAACCACGTTGTCAGACCTTGCTGGCGTTTTCTTAAGCGACTTCCCTTTCTTCCTCTTTGTAGATGCAACAAGGCACGATGGAGGTTCGAGTCCATAAATACCAGAAAAATGAGAGGCTTTAGATTGCAAAATATTAGTCAATTCTTCAAACATTTCATCAGAACGGCCACTCAAATGTACCAAGTTATGCGCTGCCAGCAATGCTTCTTGACATTCTTCCTGCTTGGAAGTCACAGCAGCATTCACAACTATATTGATGCATTCGGTATGTAACACACATAGATCATCAGGTGATACCACTGGCACCATGCTGAGAAGAGCAGCCTGGGCACCATCAGAAACTGCAGTTTTAAAGAGCAGCTTCAGTTTAGCATTTGCAAAGCACTCTCTCAAAGCAACCAAATTAGAGCCCTCGTCAGATAAGCTTTTTATTAGTTTGGCGGAAGCAATAACAAGACCATCAGTCTGCTCTGACTTCAATCCTGATGGTGACAATGCCAGAGTAATAGAGACTTTGATAAACTCAAGAAGAGACCGCGGGGATGATCCTTCAGACAGAGCAAATTCACAAAACCTTGCCCCAGCTGCCGGCGATCTCTTTATGAGTGCAATGCAGCGAGCACATGCTTCTTTCAAAGGCAACTTAGATGGAAAGTAAGAAGGAATGAGAAGCTTTGTGATTTTTTTAGCAACACGGGGATGATCATCTGCGAGTGAAGATAATAAAGTGCCCAGACCAACAACCTGAACAGAAAAGTGTGTATTAAACTCCTACCCAGAAATATCCAAATATACGCTAGCCTATGTGCTCAAATTGAAAGTTCTGTAAATGCAAAGGTCGGTTAGGCTACAGTGTAAATAAAGATATGCATGCAATACCTTATTGTACTGGAAAGATCGAAGATCACGAATAGCTAACAGGAGGTCTACAGCAGCAGCTCTGACAGATACAGAGGGATCAGAAACCATATCGCTTAATCTTGGAAGTAGCACTTTCAGTATGTCATGACTTTGTGGATTGTCAAGCAAGTATATCAGGCCATTCAGTGTTGATAGACGAACTTCGTTGCAAGAATCTTTGGACATGTCATCAACAATTTTACTCAGATTTTTTGAAATGGTTGGCGATGGAATAACTTCCCAAAACTGGTTAAGAATACGGCAAATTCCTTCAACTGTGACTGCCCGTATTTCTGGGCAGTCGTCTATGAGAAGTTTGTCTAACAGGAAGAACTGCTTCTCTAACAGAGGATCGTTAACATCCTTTGTCACATCTGGGTCTTCAAGGGGAAATAAATCCAGTAGAAGATGTAAAGCATTATGGCGAACATTAGAGTTCGCAACCTGCCACAAAGTAGACAATTGAGATAACCATAAGAATATCTAAACTTAAAGTGTTCCATACCTACTATTTCTTAACAAATATGTACGTGTTAAAAGTGAAACAGGAAAAGTGATTACAACTTCCTGAGTACAAACTAAACTTGAAGTAATCCATTGAATTTAGTAAACTTGGCCAATGTTCCAAAAAGATGACAGGTTGTAATGTTTCTCTCATAGGTAGAGCATAAACAGTGATGGCCAGCTATGCAGCTTTGGGAGTGTGGATGCGTTAATTGAAGGCAACAGTATACATGATATTCTACCTATATAGAAACACGATACTGTTCAGTATGCATATGCATTGTTATTTTGGACATGAATAAATTCCAGTAGACCAACTGTTAGCTAGAGTATCACAGTACTGACCAATTTCATTTTGTCCAGAAACCTAAACATTGTGTAGACTCCCTTGTGGGAAGATTAACAAGCTAACATGAGAGACAAACACTAAGAGGCTAAGATATCATGTGAAGTCGTGTGAAATTGTGGATGCTTTTGAAGTTCACAGTCATGTGACGAGTTAAACCTTTTTGTTTATTTGTTACGGCAGTAAGTACTTTGAAGCTCTGCTAACTACTGGTTTTATTATTGTACCAGCATGCATGTATGTGAGAATAACACTACTACGACCAGGCATTTTAGCAGAGCCCGGTGTCTGACATTCTTACACCTTTCCTAAGCGAACCATTGTGCTATTATAAATTTATAATTCATCACCAAATCACTTGAATTGTGATTTCATCAAACAGCAGAGCAAGCATTTTTCAAGTGATTATTAGTATTATACATACTCGCTTCCCTCAGTTACAAATTAGTATCAACACTAGACACATATAGTTCCACCAAAGCAAGACAATGCACGTACCTGCAATGACCGGAACAGCACAGGCTCAGACAGCCTGAACACCAACTTTTCAACTCCAGCCACTGCCTTCTGCTCGACGAACGCCCACAGTATCCTCCTGGCGGCCCTAGCCACCTCCTTGTTGGCGGCATGCACTGCTGCCTCAACCATCCCCTGCAGAAACCCTTCCCCGATCTCCCCTCTGACCCACCCTCCGTCCTTCCACGCTCTGAAGACCACCTCGCCGTAGGCGACCACGGCCGCCCGCCTCCCTCGCATCATCCCCACCTGGACCCTTATGAGCTCCAGCCCCTCCCTGGCGAGCCCCTCGCTGACCCCGAGCACCAGCGCGAGGAGTTTCCTCCCTTCCTCGGCCTTGAGGAAGTGGGGCGACACGAAGCAGCGCAGCAGGAGCATCTTGAAGTCCGAGATGCTCTCGTCGGTGTAGTCGAGCAGAGGCAGCGCTTCGCGGAGGGCGAAGAGGCGGCGGAGGAGCGGCCTGGCATTGGAGCCGGAGGTGAGCGCCTGGGAGAAGAGGTAAGGCAGGGTCTGGACCACGAGCGCCTCGCGCCCTGGAGCCCCGGCGCGCCACGCGAGCTCGAAGCAGGAGGCGGCGACCGCGGCGACGGGCGGGTCGTCGGTGGCGAGGATGGCGAGTCGGTCGTGCAGGAGCGCGAGCGGGCGGAGGAGGTCGTCCCATCGCGGCGGGTGGGAGGGGTGG
>CBMN011744143.1:0-10622 GCA_000582825.1 Hordeum pubiflorum | reverse complement strand
TGATAGACTACTCATATCAATAAGGAATTCCTTCTTTCCCGGGAGCCCATTCAAACAGAACTCTCGGCGAAGAGCCTAGCACTCGGCGTACGATGAAATTCCAGTAGTGCACGTCGTTCAACCTTTACCTCTACCGCTCGTCCAGGGCCGGCGAGGGGTGGACAACCAGGGTGGTGTCAGTGGAGGAGCCACCGAGGGACAGCGTCTGCCCGGTGGGGGAGCCGGAGCGGTTCCACGAGACGACCAAGGCGATCACGCTCGGAGGCGGCGCCGTTGGATGGGTTGATCTCTGGCGTGGCATCCTCGTCTGCAATGTGTTCGACGAAATGCCCGTGCTCCGGGACGTGCCGCTGCCGCTGCCCGCAAGGGGTAACCGGGAAATCTACCACACATGCGGCCCTTACTTTGCTCGGGACATCACCGTGAGCCCGCAGAAAGACGTCATCAAGTATGTCGAGGTTGAAATTTGCCTGCCGAGCAAGGCGCCGACGAAGACCACCGAAACTAGACACCCCCCGGAGTCCTACCTGGAATGGTTCCGCCAACAGCAATGCGAAGACGACGACGATGATGAAGACCTGGTGGCTGGAAGGCCACAACATGGAGCTTGCTGGTCCCTATTGCTTCATGGGAGGACTGGCACTTTGGCTACACTGTTGATGTCGATGATGTCACTGTCGACCCAATGCATTGTAAGCTTCTTCCGAGGCCGCTGACCACAAAGGCAGAAGCATTGCTGCCAGGACTCATCACAGCTTTCCCCATCATGAGTATGGACGATGATGTTGTCTACCTCTTGTCCAAGGCCAGCCCCAAAGACCAGATGGAAGTAGTGATTTCTGTTGACATGAGGAGGAAGAAGCTGTAGGGGGTGGCCAAGCTTGTTACTGGAAAAGATTTCACTTTCATGCGCAGTTGCGCCAGTGAGATTTCGAAATATATCAATAATAAATCTTCAGGTAATATGCCCGCTTGGTGTCATTATGACTTTCTGAATGTTATCTGTATGTTAGCTAATGATGAAATCAAACACAATATCTCTGGGTCATTGGCAAACCTGCACTACAACTACAACCTTAATTTCAGTTTACAAGGCAAGCCTGTATTTTCAGATCATCAATTTGGCCTATGAAATATGTATTTGTTTGCTACAAAAGTACACTATTTAATTCGTATTCGAAGTTACGAACAAAGCTTTAAATAGTAAGTATATTTTTGTGGCATATAAACTCGGATTGATGATATAGAAATATGTGTTCCTATAACAAACTGAAAGCGAGGGAGTATGTTGGCACTTGCCGAGCAAATCTGATGTCATAGCTTTTCGAAGGGAAGTATGGTGATTGTTTAGACAGTGGAGTTCAAGAGATGTAGTTACTCTTGTAAATAGGACACACACCCTTGTATCTAATCTAATCTAACTAGTAAAGGGCTCTAGGCAACCCGGCCATAGGAGGGCTTCGTCGCTCGCACTTTGATTTGTGGCTGTTTGATCTTGTTCTGTCTGTCGGCTATGCAGCCGTCCGTCTTTTCTTTACCCGCGCGCTGATAGCTTCACTGAATGACTGCTGGGTCCTCTCTGGCGTGGGGGGCAGTGTGCAGTGGCCATCTTGCGGACTCGTCCGCGTCGCCGATGGGCGTCTTTTGCGATTCGTGGACAGCTGAAAGCCGGGTGAAACCTAGCTTCCACACGCACGCATGCATCCGACCCTCCTCCACCTTGACCCGTCCTAGCCGCCGCCTCCTCATCACCCCCCGTCTCTCTCTCTCCCTCCGCCGCCACTGTTGACCCCCACGGCTGCTTCGCCTTCCTCCTCTTCGCCATCCACGCGGCCATCGGCGTGCGCGCGCGCGGGCGGCAGAGCTTGCTGTCCGGCTGCGTGGTGAGCCCGTGTGGTTCGGGCTGGATGGCTGCTCCCCCGCCTCACCCCTCCAGCTCCACCATCACCTCCCTCCCTTGCTGCACTCGTCTCATCTCTTTTTGCAGGGGGCTCGTCCTTCCATGGCGCTCAGCCGCCGACCAAGATTTGGAGGAAGAATAGGAGACCCCGGTGAAAACGAGCGTGCTAGCGGTGGCTCCAGGGATGCGGGGTGATTGCACCCAGTCCATGCTCCGGTTCTGCTGTTGGGTGAGATTCTTCGCCCTTCTTGTCAAGGAGATGTTCATGTCTAGCTAGGTTCCTGCAAAGGGGATTTTTTTTTTGTTTCTTTTAGTCTAGGTGTCCTTTTAAGTTTGTTGGGTATTTTTTTGTTGCCTTTCTTAATTTGTTTGGTACCTCACTCTTTCCTCGTCGGGAAGGGGATGGATTTGTCGTGGAGCTCTATGCAGAGGCAGTGCATGCCATAGGTGAGACCTAGCTAGATTCCTAGAAGTTTTTTTTTGTTGCCTTTCTTAGTTTGTTTGGTACCTCGCTCTTTCCTTGTCGGGAAGGGGATGGATTTGTCATTGAACTCGATGCAGAGGCAGTGCATGCCATAGGTGAGAAAGAACCAGTCATTGGCACTCATAAGGTCATCCTGTACATAATTTCTTCGTACTTATCTACACCATTGATCACAAGCGTTCATTCAGTGTTGTGCATCAATTTTGATTGCTTTTTAAATCCAAGCAGATTTATTGATTAGCAAAGTCTTCTATTAGCAAAGCTGTTTCTCTACATCAAGTTCCAATTTTTTTTGTTTTTCAGTACCCATTTTATTCCAGGCTTTAGTTAGCTGAGAGATAATACAATAAATAATCTTCTATCAGGTGGTTGAGCTTCTTTTTCCAAGCCAGTCAGCTGACTGAGCCAAAAACAACAATAAGGAGACGAGTCTTTATCAGGTGATTTGAGCTTATACAGGTTCTATTTTCTTTCAGGCCTTGTGTGGGAAGAAAGAATTACATATGGCTTCTTTAACTAGCTGATTTGTCATTTTGCACATTAAGACCACAGCCGTTTCGCTTTTTCTGCATGTTTTCAGAAATCAGGCAACCTTACCTGTACATATTCACAGATATTTCCTTTATCACCCCCCAGCAGACATGAGTTCTTGTGTTTTTAGCAGCATGTAATCAGGATTTGGTGCTGGCCATTCCTATTATGGCTCATAGTCATAGATATATTTTCCCCTTTTCTATTGGTGTTTCTCTCAGCATTATCTCCATCCCACTATATTGTATGTGTTATGAATGTACTGATGTATATGAACAAGAAGATTGTCCCCAGGATTACGAGCGGCGCCTCGGCCCTCTGCCCCGTTCGGTAATGTGGTCGCTAAGCAGGGTGCCGCACACCGTACTGCCGGAAGGGCTCTACCCGGAGGAGTATGAGGAGGTGCCGTTCGTTGGCGAGCAGATGAGGTACGATGGTGGCGGCGACGAAGGGGTCGTCTCCCCGGCGGCGAGCTGGACGCGCGGCGCACCCTCCCCTCCTCCCTCTTTCCTGCTTCCAGGTGAGCATCTCCACCCTCCTGGGAATGTGAGCATTCTTGCATTTCTTGCTTCTTCTTCGTCCTCTCTGTCCACTGCTTTAATCTGGTTTTGATTGGTGCACTGTGTCATCCTACGATGTACTTTTGCGAATCATGCATATGAAAGGAATCTCTCAAATACTAATATACATGTTCTTCTTTACCTGTTCTGTAGTTTTAACTTCTGAGAAATGCACAACTACTTTCTAAACCGGTAAGGTAAGAATATGATATTTTGCAAATCCAAAGTTCAATTACAAAAGATGAATATTGTACGGGGTTATAGGAATGGAATAAGTTATCGCTGTTGTTTAAATGATATACTAGGATCTTTGTGTGTCAACAGTCCTAGATGCTTATCCTGATGATTTTCCCTCTATTCTGCAACCATTTCTATTGTTAGACCTACTATCATGTTCTCAGTTGTCAAATAATCAACTTAGAAAAAGTTTCTTCAATTCATCATCACAAAAAATAACATAATAAACTTAATTTGGTTCACAAGATTTCCTCATGCCATAAGATTTCCTTCAACTATGTGCAGAGATCTGACCTGACTACACATGTCAGCAAGGCCAAAGCAGCATAGTTGAAGGAAATCTTATGGTAAGGGGAAAAATAAATGCTACAATCCCTCTTTCAGTTCGTATCATTCAGTTGTACCGTGACTCCATGTTTTCTTCAATTCTTGTGTTGAAGGATCAAGGTGAGTATGGAGGGAGAAAGGTTGATAGGATCAAAGGAGCGTTCATTAGATTTGCTTAGGAATTGCCTTCAGTGTTATTTGATTGCTTGGGAGGCTTACATTCAGTAACTCAATTCTCTCTAAACACTACTGAGCCTTTCCGAGGTGTTACTGGAGATCTTCTCTCTCAACCAAGAATTGAAGAAAACATGAGTCCCAACCAAAAAATTATTTTTCGCCTCACTTTTGCTGTCATTTCTTTTGCTCTGTGGCTCTGTGAGATATCAAGACTATATATATTTCCTGTAGTTATTTGAAGAGTTTTGTGTAGGAGTTTGAATGGAATAGTCTCTCTATTTGTGTGTGTGTGTGTGTNNNNGTGTGTGTGTGTGTGTGTGTTCGTGGCTGCGCATCTTTGCCGTTCCAGCTGCTCTGTTTTCACTCTAAAAACCATGAAGCTTGTTTCAGGCTAGAATATGTGTTCTCATTCTTTTTTTGGGAGTTGATATAACCTGAACTTGGAGAGACCTGACCTGACTATGCAGAGTTAACAAACTGAAACAATGTGAGGTAGTTGTAAGTTGGCATCTTCCAATTGCAAACACCCGTCCTGAAGTTAGAACTGCTTGCTGAATAAGTGTAGAGTTTAGAAATGAACTCCATGGATGATATTGTTCATGTTGCTTGTATCAGAATTGAATAAGGTGCTGTAATACAATCCACATTGCATTATATTTCCAGCTACATCTACTACTTACTCACTACTAACATCACTTCTAATTGGCTTCTTGCGCCATCGGCGCAACCGGGTCATCTAGTATTCAGAAAGGGGCAAGACCAATAAGGGCCTTATTGTGGTACCTTTTGGTTTACTATGGTCTGAATGACCAACTAATTAGTGCTAAAAGTTTCCATGTTTTATCCTTATTTTGTGATAACATGACTTCACACGCTTGTTAACTCAATTCAGGACTGTCACACACTCACGCTGATGGTGACGATGATGATGATGGTGTGGAATAGGAGGGCAGTAACGATAGATGTTAGATCCAATACTTTGCTTTGTGAGTCGTATACGAACCGATAGAGCAATTCTTGGGTCTGTAGGCCTTAGTAAGAAAATCGGTAGTAATTGCATTTATAAAGCAATTCTTCTAACTGAAGATCAGAGAACTGGTGTACAAATCAACTTGCAGAACATTTGGTTTTCTGTAGTGGTCGGTGATGGTGGGATGCTGTCAGAAAAAAGAACCTAGACATCATATTTCGAAGGACAATGTTAAGTGAACTTGAAAGTTTGAATTGATAACATTATAAAGGCAGCTGTTCCTAGACAAATTTACATGGTGCTATATTCGTCAGTAAGCATGCCATTTGAGGGTTTGCAGACTTTTTCTCTGCTTTGACCGCTAATATACAAAAATAAAATCAATTTATCATGCACAACCGTTATTGTTACTCCTAGATTTTTTGGCTGAATACTGGTCGAATTTGTGTTCCAGGACAAATAAAAGAGGGCATAGGTATGGCTAAGATATATGACCAAAATCAACCTGAAAAAGTGACTCGCTGTAATTTTGTTGTCATTCTTGCTCAGACTTTGACTTGCTGTTTTAGAAAGGGACAGATAAAAGAGGGCATAGCCGCATAGGTATGGCTAAGATCTACTCTCTCCGTCTCATAATATAAGAGCGTNNNTGACACTAGTGTAGTATAAAAAACGATCTTATATTATGGGACGGAGGGAGCATATTTGACCAAAACCAACCTGAAAAAGCGACTTTCGTTGTACTTAATTTTGTAGTCATTCTTGCTCAGACTTTGGCTTGCTGTTTTAAAAAGGAGAACCTATGTACACGCTTGTTGATTTAACAGAAAACATTTATTGATACAGGGGATGTTGCCAAAGCATCGGCCAGTTTATCTGCTGCAAGCCAAAGCAGAAGGGTGGCGGATAAACAAACAGAAGGCCACACGCAGAAATGTACCAGTAGACAGTGGCATGGAGAAAATACAAAGGAATGTCAAAGGCTTTTCGAATATCTACGCAGTAGAAGATCGTAAACAGCTCATTCTGCTGATACTTGACTTGTTTTATGCAATGAATGAAGTGCTTTGCTACCGGTGTTATGTTGCGATGAAGTGTTGTGCTACCTGTTCTATGTAATGATGAAATCTGCACCTTGCTAAAATGCTAAGTCAGTTTGCTATGCTGGGACGACACGACGTTTGTGAGACTGAAACCCACTCATCACTGGTATTAGAAGGAATCGACATAATCTTCTTATTTTTTCGACCAAGAACAAAATGTTTCCTCTTTATACATGAATTACAGCTGGCTATGCACAGACGAGCAGCCAAATCGGCTGCTCGCTTTACA
The DNA here is from genome assembly GCA_000582825.1 of Hordeum pubiflorum. NCBI lineage: Eukaryota > Viridiplantae > Streptophyta > Magnoliopsida > Poales > Poaceae > Hordeum > Hordeum pubiflorum. The sequence continues at coordinate 4,104 of CBMN011744143.1, read as the reverse complement.
AAGTTCAAACTAGATGTAAGAGAAAATGTTAATCAGCCGGATGATACTATCTGCTGAAATAGGTTCAATAGGAGTTCCTTTCAAGTATGTAGAATTCAGCAAGTTGATGAGGACTTGAGAGTCAGGCTTGCAAATCACTTTCGGAGGTACGGCTGTGGGTAAAAGGAAGACCTTGTCTTCTCTTAGAGCTAGAGCTTCTTCAATCCATGGAGAGGTTAGACCTTCAGGTTTGATAGATACCGAATGTAGTTTGTTATCAATGAAGGATGCCATCTGCTTCTATTGCGATAGTGGGTGTCTGCAAAATGACTTCTGCTGCCTGTTGCTCAAATGCTGTATAAATTCAGATAGCATTTCATGCGTTTTGGCCTAGTAACCACAGATCCTTAACTGGAGCTGGATGTTTGAATTGGATGATACTAGCTTTCATGAGGATGACTCAAGCTCATTGCCATTGTTTCTATATATCCTTTGTTCTCAGTTTGATGTTTATGTATACCATCAGGATGGAATTGCTTTGTTTACTGTGTTTACTGAACCTGTCCCTTGTTGCACATACCATGTTTTGCAGCAGGTAATAATAGGATCACCGCTAGTAATTTCCTTCATAAACGTGAAATAATCGTGTTCCATATCTCTCCATCAGTCACAGGACAGAAAAATGGACTTCTCCTTGTCACCTACATCCTACATCATACATGTGTAGCAGTACCAAACTAATGTACAACCAGTCTGTCAGTGTATATATCCTCTCCTGACAAATATGAGTAGGATGAACAATGAAAGATCAATGTTGCGATCTCAACTCTGAACTTGCCTACTTGATTTCTACTACATGGTAACAGTATACTTCATCTTCATGGAGCTGCCGCGGCGGTGATGAACTTTTGGCACATCGTGGTTCCCTGAAAGCACATGACGGTGTGCTCTGCGATCTCCATCTTGTCGGAATGGCTCATGGCCTGGAAACCAAAGGACCCGGCCCATGTCTGCAGAAGCTCGGGCACCGCCGGGAGCACAAGCCTCTCCACCCCCAACTCGCCAAGCAACTGCAAGCACAGCAACAACCAACGATATGTTTAGCTCTGACGACCATGGAAGACAATGTCTGGAGCAAAGAAATACACTGTTCGCTCAAAACTTTACACATACCTTTTCCAGTTGGTTAATGAGGAGGCGGCACATCCCTTGCCGGCGATGCGCGAACCGGGTCCCGACGAGCGGCAGCTCCGCGACCTTCTTCCCGTACACCCTGCACCAGCATGGCAGATTGGTGTTCAGCATTTGAAAGGCAAAATGTAATTCAGGCAGTGCGTGCATGCATGAGAAGTTGAGAAGAAGATGATCAGGTGCCGGGAGGGAGTACCTGAGCGTGCCCACGGTTACGAGCTCGCCGCCTTTCTCGAGACCGACCACGTAGAATCCCCGGAAGTTGAGCCGCCTCAGCTCCGATCTGCGCAACCATCCTCAAACATGTCAGCAACACATTCAATCTTGTTCCAACAGAAGAAATGAGATGTTGAGCAAGACATTCAATCTTGTTCCAACAGAAGAAATGAGGTGTTGAGAAAGAGGAAGATTTGCTTACTCTCTGTTGAAGACGATGTCGTGGCTGAGGTCGGTCCCTGTCCGCGGCTCGATGAGGGTGACGAAGCACTCATGGAGCACGTCGAACGCCGCGCACAGCTTCCCGTGCTCCTCTGCCGCCATGGCCTCCTCCTCGGGGAGCTTCGTTGATCTAGACACGGTGAAGGTCAAGCCTTCCACTGATGTAGGGATCGATCTTCCAACGAGTCCTTGCAGGCGCTGGGAAATGTTTGAGCAGTCATGGCTGCAGAGCCATGGCGCTTCCGGGCAGCACTCGAGCTGGTCGCCTCTGCTCCTGATGCAGCCGGCATGATCTGTAAAATTAACAGAGATGAATAAGCATGCAGTAGAATCAATGAAATGCCAGCAGTAGACTCAATGCACATTGTAGATTCTCGGTGTAATTTGGGGTGTGTTGAATGTACACTTACACTCTCGCTCGCATTGGTCGCAGTAGATCGCCGTCTTGTCGGTCAACTCGCCGTCGTCGAGCTCGAATTCGCTGGAGCCGCAGACGGCGCACCTGCAGGAGGGGCAGAACCACTCCCCCTGCGGGGTGGCGTCGAGGCCGACGCAGCCGTGGTGGAACGAGGAGGGGCAGCAGTCGCAGAGCAGCACGTCGCCGAAGTCGGCGCAGACGGAGCACACCCAGTCGCCGTCCTCCAGCTCGGGCGGGCATTTGCGCTTCAGCCTCGCGCGCGGCGACGGCGAGCCTATGGTCCCGCCGTGGGCGCGCATCAGCTGCACTAGGCACTGCGACAGCGACCTGCCGTCGTTGAGGTACACGCTCGCCGACGGCCGCTCGGGGCCGCACTCGCCGCCGAGGGCGTGCGCCGCGAACTCTGCCACGGTGAAGGCCTTGCCGCCGCAGCCGCACGCGCACCGTATGGTCCCTTGCGCGGTGAGCGAGCCCTGCTTCACCGGAGGCTCGCCCCTCGTTCGCTTGTAGGACAGCTTGGCCGTCGGGGGAACGATCTTCTTGTCCATGAGCACCGCGAGGATCGTCCTCGAGCGGGTCTGCTGGCACGCCGCCGCCGCCGCCTGCGCCTTGTCGCCGTCTTTCGTCCTCGGCCGCAGCACGCGCACCGGCGACGCCGCGGGAGACGCATTAGAACGTTGAGGAGACGCCGACGACGCTTTCTTCCTCTTCTTGGCGGCGTACTTCTTGAGGGCGTCGTCGGCGTAGAGCGCGGAGACCCTCCTCATCTTCCGGTGCCTGGTGCGGCACTTCCCGGAGAACGGGTTGCCGACGGCCGGCCCACGCTCGTCCTCGCCGCCGCCAAAACCCCGCTTACGGCCGCCATTTTCCGCACCGATCTTCTTGGTCTTCTCGGAACAACAATCCGCCGCCGTGCTCTTCCTTTTCACACCCGGCTTCCCGCGAGCGGCCGCGGCCGTCGTCCTCGGCGGCGCGGTGCTGAACTGCTGGAACTTCTTGCAGGCGACGATGAGGGAGATGTAGGAGGCGCCGTGGGGCGCCCGGTAGCGGAGCTCCTGGCGGCCGTCGCACTTGGCCTTCTTGTACAAGGTCCACCCGGACGAGAGCAGGCGGTCCCTGGCCCTCCGCCGCAGCTCGTCGCCGCCCGGGCCCCGGCCGCCGCCGGCCATGAACTCAACGTACGCCGCGATGTCCATGGTCGTCCGGCGCCGGCGCGAAGACGCGGATGGGGATGCTTCCGGCTGGCGATGTGGTTGCGGAAGCGGTTGATGGGAAGATGATGAGGACTAAACCCGAGTTTTTCCGGCGGATCGCGGGTGTTGGCATCGGTTACGAGCCGGTATATCAAGCGAGCGAAACACCGGGAGGCCTGGTGCGAGTCGGACACGCAAGCTGAGCGAATTCACAGTGTCTCGCGAAAAAAGGGTAGGAGGAAAGGCCGGAGTAGGATCGGCGACGGCGGCGACCTGCCGCGAGCCGGAATCGGAGACGATGCGGCTGGCCAGGCCATGGCGACAACGGCCAAGGGTGGGGCCACCATCACAGTACCAAGCAGTGTTGAAAGTGTGGCATAACACCGAGATTTGTTAATGAGGTTTACCGAGGTCAGCTAAGCTACATACTGGTGCTTGACTATGGTCACTCCTACTGGCACCGGCCACCCGGACGCCGGCACATGCCGTCCGTCTTCTGCGTGCTTGTGCTATTGTATGTCGACATAGACTACATCGTAAGTCTATCTTCACATTATATAGAAGGTTTATTAGGAAACACATGTCCTGTTAGGACACGGCTAATAGGGCACGGTCCCATACCTTGTGTTGGGGATATAACCCAGTGGTAAGACCCGTTCAGGAGGGGCCAGGTCATACCTGGCAGCTCGTAACTAAAAGAACCCTTAAGGTGGGCTGGAAGATGAAGGCCAGGTCGCAGGACGACTCATCGGACAGAACAAGACGAAGGCCCAAGACAGAAGATAGTATGAGACCCGGGCGGGTAAGCCGCCCGGAGCCGGATTACCCAGAGAGGCAAGACGGTTTCGAGTTGGGATTGGGTACGTCGTACGAGTCGGTTTGGGA